>VDFB02373365.1:129840239-130132062 GCA_007258455.2 Sequoia sempervirens | reverse complement strand
AAAATATTATAATTTTATTGTGGTTAGGGTGGTCAGACAGACACCTACTTCTTATTTTTCCCTTGAAATTTAAGTACTACTGCATTGAAATTTCAATTTTTCACCAAATAGACTTAAAATAAAATAAAATAAACTTAGTAGTTTAGAAACTACATTCAATTTTCCATAGATTCTATTCTTACATATTTTTGAAATAATATAATTAACTTATTCAAATTTTTATGTCAAGTTGCCTAACTCTGATTTTTTTGAATTTTCATTGCCACTTAAGGGCCTATTTTTTCCATGATAATCCTGCACATACCCTTTCAATTTCTAACATCATATTTATGTGCACCGGGGTTCTAGAGGGCTGATGGTAGCTTCCTGCCCTTCGACAGCCATAATTGCATTTCCCACTATAGCCTTTGTCCATGAGATATTCGGTACCTCCTCAAACTTCATTACCTTCGACCTCTTAATTGTATATCCTTCAGATACTTCCATCCTTCCTTGTAAGAATCCTTCATTACTTTATCAGCATCCGCAAGTTGGTGACCTAGTTTAACCTCTATACCATCCTCAATTCATATTCGCATACCCCCTGCTAGTAGGCTTAGATTCAGACAGTGTCAATCACCCTATGGTGAACATATAACATGGCGCTCACCCAAATATAGCCAATCCTTCTCAGCTTGGATCATCGCTATCAGGCACCCTACTTCTTATTCTTGTAAGAGTAATCATAGGAGATGAATTTCAAATCAATTTTAAATTATTACAATTGGTTATTCATTTTTTCAGAGTTCATTGGTTCAAAACTATCGGGAGGGGAAGGCCTTGGTTTATTCTTCCAAGTGGTGTTGAGAGTGGCCGATCCCAAATGAATAAACTTTGTCGACCATAGGGAGCAGTGGGGAGAACAACACGGGAGATAGCATGAGAATTTTGCTTGGGGCACGTCGGGTGATGGACGGAGGCCTGAAATGTGGTTCTTGTGCAAATAATCGCTGTTAGCGATGCTCGTGCCAATGGAGCCTGCACGGAGGGCAACCCATATAGAAAGGAACAAAGTACAACACCTACACCCTCGAAAGAGGTGACTTCAAATCCCATGGGATGCGTAGGGGAAACACCCGGTGGATGGTTGGAGGGTAAGCGGCATGGCATAAAACATCTGTAGAAGAGTCGGCCACCCATGCAGCGAAACCCTAGGACTAAAACTTCGTCTCATCAGAGCAATCATGGAGGCTTCAGTCGAAGCTCATTTGGACTATCATCAAAAGTTTTTTTTAAATACCTTGTTCATTAACAGTCGTGACTGATGCCAACACTTCACAACACAGCTCAGTTTATTTTTTCAATTACCCACTACAACAGGCATTTCCCTATTATATTATCATTGCAGCCTTTGATGTCTTTAACAACCCTGCACCCACGAACATCCTCATACTTATAGTGTAATATCGACAGTCCACAAAAGGATACCTTGAGTCTAATGGTTACTTTGATACTGTCTTGACATTGTGGAGAGCAGATGGGGAAATGATGTACCTTTTGAATTTACCCTCTGATACTTTCCAAAGGCACCCGGCTATATTGCTAAGCCCGCATGTATTCTTATTTCCATCTTCATGGCTTCCACTACCACTAGTTGAGTTGGTGCCAGTGCCGAGACTTGTATGACTTGGAGGTTCATTCGATATTCTAAATTGTTCAAGGTGGTGTGACGTTGCCTTTCTCCATAATCTAATCCATCATACAAGCCCATCTAGTTGTGTATCATGCATTGGTTACAAAGGATACATGGTATTCCTTAAATGTTGAATACCTCTCGTGGATGTGCGAAGGGTGGCAACGTCGGTGAGTGAAAGATACTAAAGAGTTGTTGGCAGCCATCAAAATGGTTGGTTGAGCGCGGACTCCACAAATACTAATGCCGATAGAAGACACATAGAATGTCACTAGGAGAACAGTTATCCAATGTGAGGAACCCGTAGTTAAGGTCATCGTCAAACCAAGGAGGATGGGGTGCCGCCATGGGACTGTGGCTTCCACAGTGTAAAGCCCTGCACACCACCAACTTGAAATGTCATTGCATTATATCTTCCTTTCAAGCCTTTGTCACCCCATCCAAGGAATAACTCATTAATTCTACTGAAAGGGACTCACTCTCATCCAAACCCAATCACCATGGAGTCCACCGTCCATCACATGCATCATACTTTAATCATTTTCATTATTTCACCCTCTAACTTCGACACCCTACCTGCTCTGGGGCCCAAATTATCCTTCAAAATGTTATCTTGCTTTTATCTGAGTAATGAGTGCAAATTTCCCGGTGTGGAAACATAATATGCCCAAGCCGCACGAAGGATCATCTTAGGAGGAGATGACCTCCACGGCAAAGATAGTTGCAGGTTCCATACATGTGATTTATGTTGAGCCAAAGGCTGTGGGATGCCATTATGATGATCCCATCAAGAGGGACGGTGATGAGGTCGTGGAAGCCCATAGCGCTAGCTCTGCATTGGCCATCTCTATCAATGAAAGGAATGCGGGGCATCGTTACACACAACTTAGGAATCATTTAAACCAAACCTCAACATATTTTTAAATGGTGACGAAGCCACGAGGCTTGTGCTAGCAAACCAAGGTAGGAATTATGGCACTGGAGTTTAAGGTTAGGCTTCATAGTGAGAGGAATCCACCACCAAGATGATAGAAGTGATGGTGAAAGGATGCTCGAAACTCACAAAGAAGGAAGCCGATGGGTGAGAAAATGTGGTCTAGCACCTAAGAAATACAATGACGAAAACAACAAGTGCCAAGGAAAGACCCGCACTGCGGGCTCTGCATGGACGAAGGTCATTGGTCGACAAGTATCACTTGTAAAGTGCAACGCCTCACTACCCACCTTCCCCAATGGCTAGTGCTAGTCTAGGACCCCAATATTCTTTAAAACTGAAAGGTGCAAAGGTTGGTGATATGCCAGCAGCAGGAAATCCATTAGGGGAAACCATGAAGAGTAGCGGGGTAGCTTGTCGCCACGTAAAAGAAGCAATCTACTCGAAGGTGCTATAAAAATATCATTTGGTAGCAACCAAGTTTAGTGCATGTGGGCACGACGTGCAGGTGTAGGGAAAACAAATTCTATTTTTGCAATGGTGGGATGAACGGAAACCACCATGCATAGGCCTGCAAGAGGGTAATGGTCGTGATGGGTCACAGACCCGTGGAATGGGAAGGCATCGAAGGTTTGTTGTTGTGAACAATGTTAGGTTGACGGCCTCCCAAAAATGGTGTCCCACTAGTACAGACTTGTCGATGAACGTGGACTTAGAAGAGCCTAGTCGTTAGGTGATGGAGGTCGAGCGGGAGAAAACCATGCATGAAGACCCGCAAACGTTCAAATTTGGGCACTTTGAAGCAATGGGGTTGGTTGGTTTTGCAGCAATGGAGAAAGAAGAGGGACCAACCGTAGAGCCCTCCATGTGGACAGATTTCAAAGGTCGGCCACACGAAATGATGAAATGGGAATGGAGTCCCACCTGAGGCATCCCGCGAGAGTGGGTCCGCATAGCACGAAGGATGTGGCCGAAAATAAAGAGACGGGGTCCACACGCTAGGCGGATGCCGAGACTCAATTGCAGGTGAATGATGAAGCACAACAACAAATGGAAAAAGGAGACCGATGACTGCGGGTCCACAAGGGTCAATAGACACCGAATGAAAAGTGAACAGAGGTCCGCAGGAGCCAGCCCATGAAGATAAACAACTTAGCGAAACTTATCCGAGAGATCTTGGCTAATATGAAATAGATTGTTTTAGGGATCGTGGCTAACCTAGGAATGGAAACAAAGGCACACAAAGTGAGACAAGGTTGAAATGACTGTCGGGAGTGAAAACAAGGGGGGGTCCCTACCTATGGTGGGGCATGTGTGCAAAATATGCACAACACACACCTTGGCCTTTCCTGCAGTGGGGGCCTGACCTCATAGGAAAGATTACTCCCGCCTCACTAGAATGGCCATAAATTCATCATCACAGGAATTGAATACTTTACCAAGTGGGTCAAAGCCATTCCTATGACTTATAATGGGGAAGCAAATCTCCAAGTTTATCTTGAATTATCTTATTTTATGCTATGGTGTTTTGAAATCCCTTATCTCATATAAAAGAACACCCTTCAAGAATCAGGATGTAAGAGAGCTATGCTAACAATTTAACATCCAACATCAATTCTCTACCCCCTATTACCCCCAGGGTAATGGTCAAGCTAAGACTACAAACAAGACCATTTTAAAAATCCTAAAGAAAATGGTCAATGAATTTGGTCATGACTAGCATCTACAATTAAATCTCGCCCTATGGGCTTATAGAACCAGTATCTGCCTTCCTACAAGTGCAACCCCTTTCTCCTTAGTCTATGGATCAGAATTCATCCTACCTATTGAGTTCAAGCTTCCCTCACTGAGAGTGTCACTACAAAATCTGATCACTAATGAAGAATATAGGGTATTTTGGCTGAATGAGTTAGAATTCTTGGATGAGCATTCTCTTGATGCCTTAAATCATTTACAAGCATACCAAAACTGACTGAAATGGAGCTATAACAAGAAGATCAAGAGTCGGTCTTTCTAGGTAGGGGATCTTGTCCTAAAACATAATCAGAAGAATGTTCCAGATCAAGACAATGAAGGAAAGTTTGAGCCTAATTGGTTAGGCCCATTTGTTGTCACATCAAGCTATGGATCAAGAGCCTACCAATTGTCAACTCCATAAGGATAACCCTTGTAGGAGCCAATCAATAGTCTTCATCTTAAAAAAAATTATGCATAAGCTTAAAGGGTGTAAAATTCAAAATACAAAAAAAATTAAAAAATGATAAAATCCAAACAAATAAGAAAAAATATTGAAAAAAATAAAGAAAAAAATCATCCTCTAGTGAAAACCAATTCAATGGCTCTTTGGGCAAGTACCTTGGTAAAAACCTGGAAAACAGGTGCCTTGCATAAATAAGCACCTCCATCTATCTTTGTCTTATCTAGATTCACATCCATCCATCGCATCACATCATTCATCCTATTTATTCCATAACCCATCCACATCTATGCCATAGCTTGATATTGTAAAGTATCATATTCCCCTCTAGTACTACCTGGCATATTCCTAAGGTCAGTTTGTCCTACCTATATCAAGGTACTCTATCACATTGCACTAGGGGCAATTTTTTATGTATCAGATTGGGTCCTTGAATATCCTAAGGTTATTGGAAATATCATCAAAAATACCAAAAACATTCATAAAACCTCATCAAAAATCCAAAAACATCAAAATCTTGTATAGCTAAAATCCAAAAACATTCAAAAAGTTGTAAAGTCAAAAATCCCTAAATATGTCAAAAATCAAAAATTCAAAAATAGTACCATGTCGAACTACATTGTCTCTCAGCTTGAAGGTAGGAAAGGCTATCACTGATGTGCCCCCAAGACACTTTAGGTTAGGAGTCCATCATATTAAATTGAAAATCCATCAATTGTCCATATCTCATCAACAAT
Organism: Sequoia sempervirens; assembly: GCA_007258455.2. Lineage (NCBI taxonomy): Eukaryota > Viridiplantae > Streptophyta > Pinopsida > Cupressales > Cupressaceae > Sequoia > Sequoia sempervirens. Next base: position 130,126,522 of record VDFB02373365.1, on the reverse strand, counting down.
AAGTCAAATTCAGTTGAACTACACGGTCTTTGTATTTATAACATAGGAAAGGCTCATCTTTGATAAGCCCCTAAGGCCCCTAGGATATTCTCTTAGGTTAGGTTCTTGGTCAAAACTCAGAAAATCCCAAAACATTGGAAAACCTTAGAAAACCCTAAATAGCCTCATATAATTTGAAAACCAAAACATTCACATAAACATTTAAAAAAGACTAAAAATAGCCTCAAAACAATCTCAAAATACCAAAAAAATTGAAATATTCTAGAAAATCCAAAACCATCCATCTCATTTCACTTTCACCCACAACAAACCTTCATCCATAATAAATCAATCATCATCTTCAAACTTTGGTAAAACAAATAGAAAAACAAGTGTCACAAGTCATAAAGTGAGAACCTAAAATTCAAAATCTAAACTCTAGATCATAGGTAAATGAGTTGGTGGCATTTGTATCAATGCTCTATCACACACTTAGTCTTAGTAAAAACATCTGATAAACATGTTCTAGGATGCATCCTTCTGGCAATGGACATCAACATTAGAAATCACCTTAGCTATGTTACATTGGCAAGAGATATAGATAACATTGATTGTTTCTTGTTGATCTTTTCTTATGATTTATCTTATTGACCCATTTCGAGGACCTCTCAATGATTTCTTAATGATTTAGACAGAAAGGAATGGGGCATCGATCATTATCTTTCATTTGTTGTTCTTGTGGGGTATTCTTGTAAAATAATCTTGGCACATACTTGCATAGTTGTGTGTAGGGAGGTCATTTGGAATATATTGTTGATTATTGCATATGCTTTGGTCCAAAATATTCTAAATTTCTAAACTACATTCCAACAAGGTTTCTAAATGTCAAAATGTGAACAAGAACTAGCCTATATGTTTGTAGAGTCAAAGTCCATTGCACTAGATACAATGCCATCTTGGTTATCAATACCATGATGCATCGTGTCTATGTGTTATATCAAACATAAGGAATGGAGGAGAGTCCCAATCCCAAATATGATCAAATCATCCATCTAGTCACTATATCTATAAAGTATCGATACATCATGGACTTGTTGGACTTATAAATCAATGGTCAATCCATTCACCTTATTCTTTTATCTTCTTTCCATGCTAACTTGGTATCATGACAATCAACCAAAATCATAAATGCATCTGCCCTGCATCCACAAATCATTAGCATACATACATCCTGCATAATCATATCATCTGTATATCATGAAGAATGACATCATAATATGGGAAACATGAAAGAGAAAAAAGTGTATATCCATCTCATAGCATTTCATAGAAAGATACTAAAAAATAAGATAGCATATCCATTGCATTGCATCCATACCATAACATCACATCATAGATCATCACATAGACATAAAAATAAAGAAGTTCATCCATAAAATAAATATTTGCATCCATTGCATCCATACATGATCATAATATGGAGTAAATTAAACATCACATCATATATCATCAATGTATCACATCATAAATCTGCATCAGGCCATCTCATATATATCAAAAAAATAACTGTCATGATATAATATCAATGTCAATGTGTATAACTATCATAAAAAATGCATATACAAGAGGCTATAAAAAATGATCCAATGAATGTATACATGTATAAAATCAAGCTGCATATCAAAAATGTGTCTACAAAAATTAGGGTGGGGTCTATCCCCTGTTGCCTCTGTCTCTATGTTGTCCCTCATCCCCAGGCTATTTCATAGAGAGTTGACCACCTAATGCACTTGGCTGCACCTGGATCCTATGGTCAAAATCGGGCTACCGGTAGTGTGGAGGTACACCTCTATAATAGAGTTTCCTATAATGTGACACCTCCTCTCTTGCCTGCTTGTAAAGGTGAGTTGCCACTGTTTGGCCCACTTGTCCCTACACCTATTGTGCCTTTGTTGGGCCACCACCTCTAACTGCTACCTCCTACCCATCTCCTAGGCCAGCTGTACATAAAAGGTCTATCATAGCTACCTCTCATGGTCCCTATTAGCAGTAAGTGCCAAAATCTGTTCACAGGCCTGATCCCGCTCACCCATGACAATCTACAGCTACTAGCAAGATTGGTCCCACTCCTATGTCAAAAGTTGAATTTGAGCATCTCAAGCATCTGTCCCTGGTGGTGGTTGTTGTGGTGGCCCCTATGGTGGAGGTGGTGGTAGTCCCTATGGTGGCTATTGTGGGATTTGTCCCATTACCTACTACTGCCCATCCTGGCCTCCCTAGCCTCTACCCTGTCCCTGATCCTATTGGCCATCTTGGCCTCCCTGTCCTCTACCTCTGTTGTAAGTCTGGGGGGAGGCACAAACCATGCATTGTAGGTCAGTTTCATTTGTGCATCTTCTTGTCCCTAATCATAAGCTCATGGTCATGCAACCAGCTGTCTAAAATCATCAATAGCTACCTAGGGCTCAACCTATGGACCCCATGTCACCTCCCTAGTTGTCCAGGAAAAAATAGTTGTATACCCATCATCTGGCTTGTTCTGAACCTCGATGAACTATCTTTCCACTCTATCTAATAGGTAGCATTCTATCATCATGTGCTCTTGGCCCTACATGTGTCAAGTTTGTCGAGCATAAAATAGTTGTTGGTGGTCATCATACAATGGTGGTATCTAAAGCCACAACCGCCATTTGAAAACTATCATGTCATCAATAACTTGGCACCAATAGGGAATCCCTAGCTACCTTTTGAGTTCTAAAGTAATGGACCCCCTATATCAAAAGACCATTGGATCATCTATCATCTACATCTGTCATGTGAACTATCGGTCGGGGCATGATGATATGATCCCGAGCCTAGATGTGTAGTAATGTGACTCCTATACCGATCCCTCTACCATCACAATAAACAAATTGGTGCATGTCATGGTAAAGTGAGGCCAACATAATTTGGCCCCACACAAAGAGTGTCCTCCTATAAATCATGTGGTGCCATGCCAACCCCATCCAATACTGAATCCTCTGCCCCACCGATTTGTGGCAACAATGCTGAAAATCAGTGAACCCACTACCAATCTGAAAATCAACGAGCATCCTCTGTATATCCTGAGATCAATTTGTGAGTTCGCTAAGACAACATTATCTTGATGAAGAACCTCATGAAAAGAATAATACCCCGCATCAGTATCATAGATTACTAGATCCCCATGGATCGACAGTTGTAGTATCCTCTAGATGTCCTCCAAGGTAACTGTCACCTCGCCATTCAGGAGGTGAAAGGATGAGGTCTCACTACTCACAAGCATTGTTATCATCACTAAATGAGTCCTCACCATGGGAATGTACACAATAAATTGATTCAGGAGCATCCTTGGTTCTTAGCAATCTTGCATCAACCAAAAATATTTTCTTTCAGTTTCTTTTCTGTTCTTGCTTAGTTCATGTTGGTGGATTCATCATCTTTTCTCACTAGACCCTACAGATCTTTGTGTACATCATGGACATGTTCATTTCCCTTATTCCAAGATTTGAGTGAGATTGGATCTTTTTCCAGCAAGTTATCGCTTTCAGAATCTCTTGGCAATTTCTTGAACCGACACTGGAATAATTTCAAACTTTTCGGCTAGTTCAATCGTTGCGGATCATCCCCGTGACTTGCAGATCTTAATGGTGTGATTTTAATTGTTTTGTGGAGTGTACCTTTAGTATAGGTCCACACTTCATCTTACACACCAGTTGGAGAGTAATTCAAATTTGAGGTTGACCTATTCATGCGCATGTTACATTTTCTTTTCTTGGTTAATGTAATGATCTTTGGCCAACACGAATGTTTCCAGAACTGTGGATATGATATAAATCTTGTAATAGAACCTCAAAATGATAGAATTCGATCCAAAGAATAATAGGGTTTTGAAATGTAATATTTTCGCTCGCATAGGAGCAAGTTAGAAGGTTGTATATTTTATCAAGCCTGTGAGCTGAACCTGTAAGCCCAGATGTGTCCAACCGAATGTAACTAAGATAATTTTTAATGAGAATATTTTCACCTGCATTTGCCTCCATATTTTGTGTTGTTTTCATTGTGTTACTCTTGTTGCATGGTCCATATTGTTCTCTTTGAGGACCCTCCTACCGTGGTTACGCCAGATTGGTATCAGGGTGAGATTCATTCCTTACGAGATCATTAGAGTTTGCGAAGTCCTGTTGAAGATTTGTTGTGGGGTGGTGGATTGAGGATTTGACCTATAGCTGCAGAGGGATTGTGTGAATATGGTGGGAAGGATAAATGGTAGAAATGGAGCATGTGGAAATGCAGACCCAGCTGTGATGGAGATGTTAAGAGGAATTGTTGCCAGATTAGATGCAGTTGAAATGGCCCAGAGAAGAGTTCAACTAATTGATGATGTGAGTGATGAAGAGGTAGAAGTATAGGAAGAACGAGGAAGAGAAGAGTAACCTGGTCTTGATTAGGGATAAGAGAGGTTTATAAGAGCCCTAACTAAAGTGAATACAAGACCACATTTCAATCCACCAGACTATAATGGTAAGTTGGATTTGGGTGTATTGTTAGATTGGATAACAGAGATGGAAAAGTATTTTGAATTTGAAGGTACCTCTAAAGATAAGAAGGTGAAGTTTGCTTGTACAAAGTTGAGAGGAGATGCATCCCTTTGGTGGGAACATTTGTAGACAGATAGGCAGAGAAGAGGAAAAGAAAAGATAAATTCATGGGATCAGATGGTGAATAAGTTGAAATCAAAGTTTATGCCTGTTGACTATCAAATTAGCTTGTTCAAGAAGTTGCAGGATCTGAAGCAGAAAGAATCTAGTGTGACAGAGTATACTCAGGAATTCTATAAGTTGAATATCAAATTTGGACATTAAGAGGATGAGGTTGAGCAAGTAGCCAGATATGTGAATGGTTTGAGTTCATCCATATAGGATGAAATTAGTTTGATCAAGTTGTAGAATGTGGAAGAGGTGTATCAGTGTGCCCTAAAAGTAGAGGAGAAGTTGAATAAGAGACATGAGAAGAGATAGAGAGGAAAAGGTGGAAGATTTCAAAGAGGAAGAACTTTTACTGGAGGAGGAAGAGGATCTTTTCTAGATCATAGTAAGGATAAGGAGATTATTAAGAATGGAAATTCATACCAGAGAGGTGATGGAAACTCTTACAGAAGAGGAGGTTATGGTGGTTACCAAAAAGAAGGTTATAGAAGAGATGATAGAGGACAAGAGAAAAGGATATTTAAAGGAACCTGTTATAAATGTGTTGGAGAAGGACATAGAGCATTTGAATGTAATCGAGGAGAGACAAGCAGAAAGATAGAGAACAATAGGAGAACAACCTTTATTGAGGAGGATCATGTTGGATCATCTAATAAACCCGAAGATGGAGAAGTGTTGGTGAATAGGAGAGTATTATGTCAAAGTGAGTTGGAAAAGGAGCCATTACAGAGAAAGAATTTGTTTCAGACCAGATGCAAGGTGAATGGTAAATGTTGCAAAGTGATTGTTGATAGTGGAAGTTTTGAGAACCTAGTTTCTGAAGAGATGGTGACTAAATTGAAGTTGGAAAGGTTGAAACACCCGAAGACCTATCAGATTGCTTGGATTCAAGATGAGCATAAGATACTGGTAAGTGAACAATGTTTGGTGAAATTAAAGATAGGAAATTACCATGATGAAGTTTTGTGTGATATTATGCCTATGGATATATGCCATATTTTTTTGGGAAGGCCTTGGCAGTATGATAGACAGGCTATTCATGATGGAAAGAAGAAAATATACACCATTGTTTCTAATGGGATGAAGCAGATTTTGTTGCCATTGGAAGATGTTCCTATAGTTGAAGTCTGTATGAATGCTAGGGTTTCTCTGGTTGATGGAAGAATATTCCTTGATGGATTGAGACATGAGAATTTGTGTTATTCCTTGGTGCCTAAGAAGGCTAAAGACTTGAAGCATGTGGAAGAACACTTGGAAGAGATAAAGGAGATACTGACAGAAAATGAGGAGATCATTTCAGATAATGTACCTGATGGATTGCCACTTGTGAGGAGTATTAGTCATTGTATGGATTTGATTCCTGAAGCTAGCTTTTGTAATAAAGCAACACACCGGATGACACCAATAGAGAATGAGGAGTTAAATAGACAAGTGCAAGAGTTGTTGAGGAAGGGTTTGATTAGAGAAAGCTTAAGTCCATGTGCAGTACCTGTTATGCTAGCACCTAAGAAGGATGGAGAATGGAGAATGTGTACAAATTCTAGAGCCATAAACAAGATCACGGTGAAGTGTAGATTTCCCTTGCCCTTAATGGATGACATTATGGATTGTTTGAGTGGAGCTAGATACTTTACAAAGATAGATTTGAAGAGTGGATATTATCATATCAGAATCAGAGAAGGAGATGAGTGGAAAACAACATTCAAGACAAATGAAGGATTGTATGAGTGGTTGGTGATGCCTTTTGGATTGGAAAATGCACCGAGTACTTTCATGTGGTTGATGAATGAGGTATTGAAGAAATTCTTGGGTAAGTTTGTGATTGTTTACTTGGATGACATCTTGATTTTCAGTAAGAGTAGAGAAGAACATTTTTTTCATAGCAGACAAGTTTTGAAAGAGGTTGAAAGAAGAGAAGTTGCTAATAAACATTAAGAAGTGCAGTTTCATGAAGGAGGAGTTGGTATATCTAGGATTTTTGATATCTATGGATGGATTGAAGATGGATCTTGAGAAGGTAAGAGTGATTATTGAGTGGCCTACACTAGATAGCATTGGAGAGGTAAGATCATTTCATGGATTGGCTAGTTTCTATAGGAAGTTCATTAGGAATTTATGTTCTATTTGTAGTCCTATGATAGAAACAATGAGAGGAGATAGGAAGGATTTTAGATGGACATCTGAAGCAGATCAAAGTTTTGAGTTGTTGAAGTTGAAGGTGACTGAGCATCATGTGTTGGCTTTACCATATTTCAATAAGGTATTTCAAGTAGACTCTGATGCAAGTGGAAATGCAATTGGAGCAGTACTAAGTTAAGAGGGAAGACCTATAGCTTATTTCAGTGAGAAGTTGAATGATGCTAGGAGGAGATATTCAGTGTATGATCAAGAATTTTATGCCATCATTCAAGCCTTGAAAAAGTGGAGACATTACTTGTTTCCTAAGGAGTTTGTGTTGTATACAGATCATCAGGCATTGCAATATCTGAATAGTCAGGGTAAGTTGAATCAAAGACACATGAGATGGGTAGAGTTCTTGCAGAGTTATACTTTTGTTTTGAAGCATAGGAGTGGAAAGTCAAATAGAGTCGCTGATTCTTTGAGTAGGAGAAAGAATTTACTGACAGAGATGAGAGTGGAGGTATTAGGCTTTGATGAATTGAAGAACTTGTATGAAGAAGACCAGATTTTGCAGAACCTTGGAGAGCATGTAAAGAACCAGTTTCAAAGGATAGAAGTTAGTGGTTGGATTATTCCATTCAGGAGGATATCTTGTTCAGAGGTAATCATTTGTGTATACCCTAGAGTTCAATAAGGGATAACCTGGTAAAGAAGAAACATAGTGGAGGAATGTTAGGACATTTTGGAGTTGATAAGACAGTAGCATTGGTGAGTGAGAGATAATTTTGGCCAAAAATTCATAAGGATGTTAGGAGATTTGTGTAGATCTGCATAGTTTGTCAAGTTGCAAAGGGGAGTAGTCAGAATGTTGGATTGTATAAGCCTTTGACAGTTCCAGAGAGACCTTGGGAGGATATTAGCATGGATTTCATACTTGGTTTTCCGAATACACAAATAGGTAATGATTTTGTATTTGTGGTGGTAGATATATTTTCTAAGATGGCACATTTCATACCTTGTAAGAAGACAACAAATGCAGTACATGTAGTATATTTATTTTTCAAAGAGGTGGTTAGATTGCATGGGTTACCTAGAAGTATTGTTTCAGACAGAGATGTAAAGTTTGTTGTTTACTTTTGGAGGACACTTTGGAAGAAGTTGAAGACAGATTTGAAGTTCAATTCTACTTTTCACCCACAGATAGATGGACAAACAAAGGTAGTAAATAGAATTTTAGGGAATTTGATTAGATGTTTAGTTGGAGAGAAGACTAGAAGTTTGGATTTAGTCCTTGCACAAGCAGAGTTTGCTTACAATAATTCAGTGAACAAGAGTATAGGAAAGACACCTTTTGAGATTGTTACTAGAGTTCATCCTAGAGGTATATCAGAGTTGAGAGACATCAGTATGGAAGATAAGAGGAGTGCGGAAGCAAAAAAATTTGCAGAACACATGAAGAAGTTGCATACTCAAGTGAAACATCAATTGGAAGATATGAACTGAAAGTATAAAGGGAAGGCAGATGAAAAGAGGAGACATAAGGAATTTGAAGTTGGAGATGAAGTGATGGTATATTTGAGGAAGGATAGATTTCCAGTTGGTACATACAATAAGCTGAAGATGAGGAAGTTTGGACCTTGTAAGATCTTGAAGAAATTTGATTTAGGAAATGCATATGAAGTGGAGTTACCAGAAGGTATGGGTATATCACCTATATTCAACATTGCAGATCTATATCAGTATCATGAAGTAGAATTCAGTGAAGACAATAAAAAAAAATTAGAGAATTAGTTTCCTAAACAACAATTAGATGAGATTGAAGAGATTTTGGATGTCAGAGATGGGAGGAAGACTCATGGAAGACAGTACAAAGAATATCTTGTGAAATGGAAAGGTAGACCAGTTGAGGATTCTTCTTGGATTTCTCAGGCTAAGGTAGACCATCTTGGTTTTCCTTTGGCCCCAACAAAGTGAGGGTCTCACTTATTCAATAACCTCGGATTTTTGATGCAAGAGCATCCTTGGTTCTTGGAAATTTTGCATCAACCAAAAATATTTTCTTTCAGTTTCTTTTTTGTTCTTGCTCAGTTCATGTTGGTGGATTTGTCATCTTTTCTCACCAAACCTTGTGGATCTTTGTGTACATTGTGGAAATGTTCATTTCCCTTATTGCAAGATTTGAGCATGATTGGATCTTTTTCTGGCAAGTTATCACTTTCGAAATCTCTTGGAAATTTCTTGAACCCGCACCAGAATAATTTCAAACTTTTTGGCTAATTCGATCGTTGCGGATTGTCCCCGTGACTTGCAAATCGTAATGGTGTGGTTTTAATTGTTTTGTGGAGTGTCCCCGACCTTCATTATACGTACACACTTCATCTTATGCACCTGTTGGAGAGTAAGTCAAATTTGAGGTTGGCCTATTCATGTGCACGTTACATTTTCTTTTCTTGGTTAATGTAATGATCTTTGGCCAACGCGGATGTTTCCAGAATTGTAGATATGATATAAATATTGTAATAGACCCTTAGAATGATAGAATCTAATCTAGAAGAATAATAGGATTTTGAAATGTAATATTTTTGCTCGCATAGGAGCAAGTTAGAAGGTTGTATATTTTATCAAGCCTGTGAGTTGAACCTGTAAGCCCGGATGTGTCCAGCTGAATGTAACTGAGATAATTGTTAATGAGAATATTTGCACCTGCATTTGCCTCCATATTCTGTGTTGCTTTCATTGTGTTACTCTTCCTGCATAGTCTAGATTGTTCTCTTTGAGGACCCTCCTACCATGGTTGCACCATAAAAAAAATCCCGATCTCGTTGAGGTTCCCCTATCGAATCTCGTCTAAATCATCCAACACTGCAAGTAAACTAGGTCGATGCTCACGTGACATCAAGGGTTGGAAAACCACCTGCATCCATGAAGCACACAATGTAAAAATATAGCTAAAATGACTAAGTTTGGAAGCTTTTTCCCCCTAACTAACAATGGTGTCACTATTTACAAAAGCATTGCTATATTTTAAATTGCAAACAATGTTGCCAAATTCCAAATCCAAGGTAGCATTGCTATATGCAAAGGAAGGTCTAAACCTAAACTCCAAATCCGAGGAAGCATCACTAGGTGCAACTATGTTGCTAAAATAAATTCTGAAAGCCTAAAATAAAATCATGGGAAGCATCACCATTTACAATGGCATAACAAAAACATGAAAAAAGGATCATCAAAATTCTAAAAAGTGTTGCAATATAACGGTGTCAGTGTTGACCTAATTTTGATGCCTAATAAATGTACATAAAACAAAAAATGCAAGGAAAAGTTTCAGATTGCATACTAGTGGTCTTGTGCCTAGAGGCCTATGGTACTCTTGAACTCGATCGATAATGTGTCGTGGAAGCACGCTATGAGCCATATTTTCAGCAAGTCAGATCTCAAATCACAAGAAATCTCTAAGGTGTGAATGCACAAATGAATTGAATGTAACCCTTTATCACATATTTATGCCTAAAAATTATGGTTTTTTCCCCTAATTGGAGAGGAAAGCTAGGGTTTTAGCCTGTTTTACCAATTTCTGACCTATGCAGTTTATTTTGAGACATTTTTTGCATTTCTAAGCTTTTTTTTGCATCCCGAGGCATGTTTTTTTACTCCTAAATCAATGTTTCACCTTTGTCAAGATATCAACCCAAAATTCAAAATTTTTGCCCGATCTCTCGAGGGGGTAGGGTACCAACTTATTTTCCTTCCGCTGGGGCAACCATGGGGCATCCAAAAATTGGGAATTTTTTAAATTTTTGATCCGAGCAACAGTTTTAATCTGAAAAGCATCAGTCTTTGAACCAATGTCACAAGTACCTTGCATCAAAGAAGGGAAAAATGTAGACACTTTAAAATTTGTTGAATGGTATTACACACTTGAATCTAATATATTAACATCATTTCATCGTTAATCACATCTTCTTTTCACTTATTTGATTAAATTAACCTAGTTATTTAATCAAATGCCTCATTTTCATCTATTGATCTAATTGGGTTAATTCAACCCCTCTCACACTAACATTTCATCCTGTTTAAATTGAATAAATCATATTATTTAATTTAAACCCTAAGTCCTCTTATTCAATTAAATAACCTTAAATATTTAATTACATATCATATTTGCATCCCATTTTTTCATTAAATAAATCAATAATTTAATGAATATCATATTATTCTCCATCTTGCACATTCAAATTTAGTTTTAATTACTAAATTGCTAATTTACCCTCACATCCACTTGCATAGGGAATATTCTCCTATTTGGCTCCAAAAGGGAATGATTTCTTTCAAGCAAACTTTGAAAGTTGTTACAATGTGTGTTTGTTTGAATCATTATTATCCCTTGATCTTTCCTTGATCCATGTCATCTTTGATTCTCATCCATTGATGAGAATCCTTGATCCATGTTTCATCCTTCTTTCAATATTGATCATTGATAGATCAAATCAATCTGAGTCCTTGATTCTTCATTTTCTCTCCTATAAATAAATCACTATTTGGAGAGAAATGGATCCATATTTTGGTAGAAAAGTTATGTTGTTGAAATTCATATTCACTTGCATCCATATTGAGCATCATTTAGCATTTTAGATTAATATTCATCCATGTTTAGCTTAAGCATCCATTAATGTCTTTCATGTTAACTTAGTTTGCATTCATTTTAGCATAGCTTGCATCCATGGCTTACATTTTTGAATTTTGTTTCCATATAGCATATATTCCATCCCTTTTATCAAGCATTTTAGCATTTAGAACTCATCTTTATCATGCTAAATTAGTTTTGCATTCATGTTTCATTCATATCTCATCAGTTCATCGATTTTAATCAATAAGAATAATTGAAACAAGCTCATATTATCCAAGGGATTGGGAAAGGGTCACCATTCCACATCAATGTGACACCACTCCCCCAATGGGATAAGATTTGAGGTCTTAGAATAGATTTCCCTTATGTTTTCATGTTGATTTTGTGTTAGTTTAATGGGTTCTTGTTCTTTGAAATTTTGAATATCTTATTGGGATCATTGCGACTTGAAGAACATAAGGTAAGACTAAATCCAAAAAAGTGTGTCTTTGGGCTAACATCAGGTAAGCTTCTTGGTTACATCGTGTCACAATGAGGGATAGAGATAGATCCAACAAAGGTAAAAGCAATTTTAGACATGGAGCCACCACAAATATTGAAATAGATGAGAGGGCTACAAGGAAAATTGCAATCCATTAGGAGATTGATAGCACAATTATCAGATAAGATCCATCCTTTCTCACATCTTCTCCATAAATGGATTACATATAAGTGGGATAAGAAGTGTAATAAATCTTTCTAGCAGATCAAGGACTACCTCCAGTTCTCATGCTGTCAATACCAAACAAGCCATTGATCTTATGCATTTCAACTACATTAGCAACACTAGGTGCTCTTCTAGCCCAACATGATGAAATAGGAAAAGGAAGAGCCATTTATTACATTAGCATGACCTTGGTAGGGTATGCAATGAATTATTCATCCATTGATAAGGCATACTTAGTAGTGTTTTTCGCTTCACAAAAGTTTAGAAATTATATGCTTTCACACCAAATCAAGCTTATTGCTAAGATCGACCCATTAAAGTATTTGTTATCCAAAGCAACTCTCACTAGGTGAATGGCCAAATGGGTAATGATCTTGAAAAAAATTGACATAGAGTATGTAGTGGACAAGGCTATCAAAGGACAAGTAATTGCGGACCAACTAGCAGAGGCACCCATTTATATGGAGAATCCTTTGATATATGAATTTCTTGATGAATCAGTGTTTCTCCTCAATACATTAGATCAATAGAAAATGTACTTCGATGGATCATATACCCAACACAAATCAGGGGCAGGTATTCTCTTCAACACCCCTCAAGGGGACTGCATTCCAAAGTCATCGGCTATCATTTCCATGTACCAACAATAATGCTGAGTATGAATCCCTAGTAACAGGTCTAAGGATAGTAGTCCAATGGTAGATACAAGAGTTAAAAGTCTATGGGGACTCACAGTTGATTGTTAACCAAGTCAATGATGACTACCAAACCAAGGATGATAAACTCACTCCTTATTTTCCTTTCACTAGGGCAACCATGGGGCATCCAAAAATTAGGAATTTTTAAATTTTTTGATCTAAGCAGTAGTTTTAATCGAAAAAGCGTCAGTCTTTGAACCAACGTAACAGGTACGTCGCTTCAAAGAGGGGAAAAATGTAGACACTTTAAAATGTCCTCAATTATATTACACACTTGAATCTGATATATTAACATCATTTCATCTTGAATCCCACCTTCTTTTTGCTTATTTGATTAAATTAACTTAGTTAATTAATAAAACATTTGCCTCATTTTCATCTATTGATCTAATTAATTTGATTGGATTATTTCACCCCCTCTCACACTAACATTTCATCCTATTCAAATTGAATAAATCAAATTATTTAATTTAAACCTTAAGTCCTCTTATTTAATTAAATAACCTTAAACTATTTAATTAAATATCATATTTGCATCCCCTTTTTTCATTAAATAAATCAATAATTTAATGAATATCATATTATTCTCCATCTTGCACATTCAAATTTAGTTTTAATTACTAAATTGCTAATTTCCTCTCACATTCGCTTACATAGGGAATATTCCAAAGAAATATTCTCTTATTTGGCTCCAAAAGGGAATGATTTCTTTCAAACAAACTTTGAAAGTTGTTACAAAGTGTGTTTATTTGAATCATTCTTATCCCTTGATCTTTCCTTGATCCATGTAATATTTCATTCTCATCCACTGATGAGAATCCTTGAACCATGTTTCATCCTTCTTTCAATATTGATCATTGATAGATCAAATCAATCTGAGCCCTTGATTCTTCATTTGCTCTCTTATAAATACATCACTATTTGGAGAGAAATGGATCCATCTTTTGATGGCAAAGTTATGTTGTTGAATTCATATTCACTTGCATCCATATTGAGCATCATTTAGCATTTTAGATTAATATTCATCCATATTTATCCTAAGCATCCATTAATGGCTTCCATGTTAACTTAGTTTGCATTCATTTTAGCATATCTTGCATCCATGACTTACATTTTTGAATTTTGTTTCCATATAGTATAGATTCCATTCCTTTTATCAAGCATTGTAGCATTTAGAACTCATATTTATCATGCTAAATTAGTTTTGCATCCATGTTTCATTCATATCTCTTTAGTTTCATCGATTTTAATCAATAAGATCAATTGAAACAAGCTCATATTATCCAAGGGATTGGGATAGGATCACCATTCCACATCAATGTGATACCACTCCCCCAATGGGATATGATTTGAGGTCTTAGAATAGATTTCCCTTACATTTTCATGTTGATTTCATGCTAGTTTAATGGGTTCTTGTTCTTTCAAATTTTGAATATCTTATTCGCATCATTGCTTAGGGGATTAAATAGGGTTTAAATTAATTTGTATCTATTATATTTAGTTCACATTATGACTTTGGTCACAATTATATCTATCAAGTATTTTTATATCATCTGCGTTAATTAGTTTGGTGATAAAAATGCTCTCTAAAGTTACATTTTTGGTTAAATAATGATTGAATTATAATTTTTTAATTTATAGTTCTATCAAATGTGACTATGTTAGTTCATTATATCTTGTAACATCAATTAGGTATGTAGATTAATCCCCTCAAACTATGAAGATAAAAATCATATGGGTTGAAGACATGTCAATTTTTAACTTATGCTCTATTATAATGTTTACCATCTGGAATAGGTTTGTGTGTCGAGTTATGCATTGAATGAAATTTTAACCTGAGAAGGTTTGTAGTATAGTTAGTGGTGTTATGATACATGGATTTACTATGTTTTCTTAAAGATATGGAAAGAAAGAGAATGCTGGGAAAATTTGGTGTTATTCATTTACTTGTCAGAAGTATTTATATTTGGTAAAAAACTTTGTTGAATCATCAGTTTTACTATGAAAATACTATGGTGTTATGGATTTAATTGTCTCTTGATTTCTAAATATATTATTTCTAGAACATAATTGTTATTGATACATTGAATTTGTTAGTAGGTTAAGGAATAATTCTTCATTAACTTTTTTATCATTTATGTTATATTTAAAAGGGGTAAATAAGTAATTACATACATACATATGTATACATAATTGAAAACATGTGTATAGATGTAATTACTTACTATGTTATCCACCTATATTGTATGTTAGCATGAGTGTATGGATATAAATTTATATTTGTGTGTGTGAGTGTATTTATATGCATTGTAATTTTGAAAATAGATAGATGAATAATTAAGGTCAATAGTGTTAAATTCCTTACTGAATTGAATAAAACCTCTCCCTTGAGGTGAATATATATTTGATATCCATACTATTTAAAATTGGAAAAAAAAATAATTATCGATAGCAAGTTTGAGAAAGAGGTGTGTGAACATACTACATGTGTTATCATTTTTGAAACATGTTTATCTATTATTAAAATCATTAGCCAAAGTAATCCAAATTCACTGCTTGCATTGTCAGTTCACAGGGTCTATTTATTACAAATTAGTCAAATAAGCCATACTTAGCTAGAGGGTATTTACAGTTGTATGAAAAATTATTTGTATTTAGAACACAACACCAATTCTCGGATGGCATGGTGATCATGGACATCCTCTAGATCTACTATCCTTGTGAAGGGTAGGGCCACCTCTAGTTGGAAGGTGTACGAGGGGTTGTCAGTTTGTGGTTGGAGTAATATCACATGGGTGATGCTCTCCCTCTTGTATTTGAGATGTCAAAGACTTGGTTTATCAGAGACAATATTTGTATTCAATTGACATTGTACTAATAAAATTGTACTCAATATTCAGAAACATGATCTTGGTATACATGTAATATTATTGATTGTAAAATTACACATCAAGATTATGATGATTTATTTTGAAATAAATTGTTAAATAAGACTTGTGAATTGTAATATTTAATAAAGAGGACTATGATCAATTAATGTAATAAAAATTTACCATTTTTTTTACTTGTAAACTTTATACCAGAAGTTAGAACAATGCTTGTACAATATAATTTATTTATGAGATAACATAATTAATTGATGTATTGTTTGAAAAATAAATAATTGGGTTATGAATTATTTCCTTATAGAGTAAAAGAAAAATAAATATCATTGTGATATTATTCAAAAAAAATTGAAAGATATGTTAAGAAATTTTTATCTAGTGAACAATTAGTTCATTACAGGATGCTTTCTCTCTCTTTCCCTTACCCTTGATGTTTGACTCTTCCTATTTCAAAATCCTCAATTATGGTTGTTGAACCTTAATTTCATTTCTACAAAACCCTTGTTGGTTTTAAAAGAAACCTTGCTAGTTTTTAATAAAAGAGAGGGTAAAAACCCTAGCCACAACTAATAACCCTAGCTATCACTACTTTGTGTAGTGTCATAAATTGTCACCCTTGATAATTTCACACTATTTTTTTCTCCCCCTTAACTTATTGGACCTAATTTTACCCCTAATTTCCTAAATTATGCATCCCATAGCCTATTTTTTACAATTACCAACAAACTACAAGTGAAAAATAAATGCATTCATCTAATACTTTTCCCCCAACACCTTAATTTTTTAAAAATAGGGCTAGGACATAGATGCCCTATGGCGAATGGGTCCCATTATGGCGAAAGTGTTCCCCTATTTTGGCTCTAAATTTAAATATTTTGGTGTTGGAACTTTATTATTTGTAATTTAGCTGTCCAAAGTCGGCTATCGAGATCTAATTTACGATAAATTGAATAAATTCCTATAAATACCTAGTTATTGCATCATTTCAAATATAACAAGGAGAATCTAGCAACTATTGGCAAAAATTATGATCAAGCATTATCAAGCAAGTCAAGAGCAGATTTGCAGTGGTTTATTATAGCAATTCAAGATCCAAGCATCATGTCAAATCATATGTGAGTTTATGCATGTTTATGTTATTTTTTTTTTTGAAGGCTAACCCTTCGTAGGGCTCCAAGAAATTCAAGCAATTGAAGTGAACAAAGAAAGAAAGATCTAAGCCTTGAGGAGATGTGTATGACTTTATTCTTTCAAGGATGCAATTGAAGGGTGGTGAGTTGTAACACTTTGTGGATTCATCATCCCTTCCTATCATTTATCCTTTCTATCATTGACATTTCCATTATGGAAGTGAAAACACTAACATGGGGTTTGACCAAGGAAAGCCACTAAATGGCACAACCCTTCCTCTCTCTTTGAATGTGCAAGTTTCAAGGAGATTGGAAGAAGTTTGAAGATCAATTATCCATTATTGAAATTAAAACCCTACACCTTGACAACACATGCAAACTCACCTACATAAATATCTGATAGTGATTTGACAAATTTGTAGGTGAAAATGGAAATCTCTAGGCTGGCACCAAAGGAATGCAAAAACATATATGAAATCCCTCTACCAAGACACAGACACCCTTTGGTGAATTAGTCCTCCAAAAATAGGCTCAGATTTATACCACAGGTGTGTAATGTCTTGCTCTATCCATTTCTACTATCTGATTTTTTTTGCAAATTTTTGTGTTTATTGTATTTACATCAGAACTAAAATTTACATCATTAGCCTAGTTAGATCATTGCATTTCATTCCTAAATTTATCCTAGATTTTTTCAAGGGTTGGTTGACCCACCTTTTAGGTTGTAAGTCAATCATATACCCTATCCAAATCCATCAAACCCCCACTACCTCAAATCTATAGGAAAAAGCACCTAAACCCTAGGGTCAAATCTTAAGGTTTCACTTTTCTATGTTTCATTTTGGTGAACCCTACATTTTAACACTATAGACCTTCTGAAATTTGAGGCTAATCATCTTAGATCTAGGTTTTACATTGCATTTTTCATTTAGGCATTCACTTTTGCATCATAAAAGCTATAAAAATTCAAAAAAATGCATATCATATTGCATCATAGGTTGAAATGGGGTTAATTTCAGTCATCTTAGGTCAAATCCACATTTAAATTGCATTAAAAAAACTACATTAGGTCATTTAAATTTGAAATAAAATCTAAAAAATTTCATTGCATCCATTTAGGCATCCTTCATATAGCTCAAAAAGTGAATAAAGTGCATTTTTTTTGTTCAAAATTGCATCAACATCATCATTTTTAGATTTTGGCATCTTAGAATCAGTCAATTCATGCATCTTAGATCTAAAAAATTTCATTTACAATTGTCTTTTATTTTTTTAAATTTTTACAAATTGTTGCACACTTGCATTTTGAGTTACATAGTCATAGAATTAAGAAAATTCTTAAAACATATTAACTATCAATCTTGTTTGCACGTAGAATTAAGGTCCTTAAACAATATAGTACTCAATCAAATTTTGAATTTTTTAAAATGTATTCAAGGCATAGTCACCCTAGGTTACTTTGTCTTGCCAAATTGAGCTCAAATTCACTATGTTGAATCTTGTCTCTGGTCTATGCCCAGGTCTAGCATTAGTTTTTTAGTATAAGTCCTGTAACTATCTATTTTTTTTAAAACATTGCTAGCTTGGGCATAACACAATGTGCTCATTGCAAAAATATTGTGTTGTCATAATTCATGTTCTATTATCTGATCTTGTTAAGCATTTTAATGAATTTTTGTTACAAGCATGTCAAAATGAGTTTATTTCTCCTCTTTTTTTATTTTTCATTGATCCCTCTCCCACTATATCTCCTATGTGTGAGGTTAGTTTGGTGCAAGAGAATGCAATCATTGACAATCATGACAATCATGATTTTTCTTCTCTCAATACCTTGCCTACTTGTCAAGAAGGTATCTTGGTGTTAGAATACCTAATCATTGAGTGTCATGAGAGTCTTGTTTGTTTCTCTCCCCCTACCTCTCCTACTTGGGAAGATATTTTTGGAAAAGAGGATGACATAATTGAACATTTCTATCAAAAGATAGTAAGATGGGTTGCTTAGATGAAGATTCTAAGGTGACATTAGATCCCCCCTCAATAGAAGATCATCAACAAGAAGTTAAATCTGTTGAGGTTATGTACACACAATTGAATATTAGGTCTCCTCTAGTTATTAAACCTCCTAAAACCACTTTAATTATTGGACCTCCTAAAATTCCTCTAATTATTGGACCTCCTAATTCACCTCTCATTATAGGACCTCCTAAACCTCATGGCCATATCCTAAACTTTGCAAAACAACTCACTAGTAATCATGTGTCACAGCAACCAAGTTATTATGTAGTTGCTCACACATATAACACTAGAAACAACAAACAACAATAACAAAAAATGCCAACATCCATCCCATTGCCTCAACCATATCTTCCATTTGTATCTAATATCCCTCAGTCTAGTGGTAAAGAATATGATCTTGTTGAGAAACTTCACAACACTCCTGCTAAGATTTCTTTATGGGATTTGATTCAAACATCACATGTTTATAATGGCATGCTTCAACATGCTTTGCATAAAGTTTTTGTCCCTCCTAGTGTGCAACCAAATGATGTGGCAGGTTTTCTTGATATTATTAATTCACCTATTATGGATATTGTCTTTCATCAAAATGAATTACCCCCTTTGGAAACACAAAAACAAAATGATGCTTTGATGATAATGGCTATTATTAACAAGATTAGGATTAGGCATACCCTTATTTCAAGGGATAAATATTTGTAGTATTCATCTTTTGGATAAAATTGGAGCTAACAAAACTAAAATTCAACCAGTTGATTTGTCTATTTGTGGTTTTGACAATGTGCGAAGACAAACCCTTGGTGTGATAACATTACCTATTAAAGTTGGTAAGGTTATGTTACAAAATCCCATCCATGTCATGCCCCATAAGATTTCATATAATCTTCTCTTGAGTAGACCATGATTTATGAGATGAAAGGAGTTCCTTCAATGCTTCATTATTTAATGAAATACACATACAACAATAAGGTTTACATGATAAAAGTTGATTCTAAATCTAAATTTTTTTTACAAACTGAAATAGGAATAGAGTCCTTTTAGAACATTGATACCAACTTCAAAAGTGGAACCTTTACAAATTGAAGACAAATATGAGTGTTTTTCATTTGTGAAAAGGTTGTTGGATGATGATTGGGGATCATTATATTTCACACCTAAATTTATGCGGGAATACAAGATTACACAATAAAAATCAAAGAAAGAGAAAGAAGCCACAATGATATCAACACAATCTATCATTGAATCATCCACAACTCCTAGCAAAGAGTAAAACACAAATTACAAATCCACTTATGATGAAAGTGATTATGAAAAACTACCTTCTTCGAAAGAAATGGAATCCATTTATGTAAGAGGTTATAAAATTTTGAAAAAATTGGCTATAATGGAAAAGGATGTGGTGTAAAAGAACAAGTTATCCATGTCCCCATAGAGCTCAACATGCAAGAAATAATAAGAGGTCTTGGTTATTTCCCTTCAAAAATAATGAAAACATCAAAAATATCTTCACTTAATCATACAAGAGACAAATAGCATTAATTTCTACTCCTTTCTATGTGGTAGTTGTAGTATCACAACATACTCACTACCATACATGGGGGTATAAATTAAGCTTTATGTAATCATATTTCATCTTGCAAGGAGCAACAAATCATCATCCACCTTGGCTCACATTTCTCCCTACACTTGGGGGGCCAAAGGCTTAGGTAGCCTTGTGTTAGGTGCATTCCTTCTAGAAAATGATCCCTTTATATCTCCTTAAAATGTTAATGTAGAAAGTATACTAACATTTTAAGGGGGGCATATAGTCCCCTGCTCATTGTTTTCATAAGAAATGGTCCCTTTTTAGTGATGATAGCATACATCTCCTATGAAGTGTGACCTTGGAAATGAAAGTGTGGCCTTCTCAATCTATGTATATGTCTCCTTTGTGGTGATATTAGGCTTGATATCCCCTAAGTGTGTGACCTTTCTTGGCATATGATGTTCCCCTTGGTGGTAATTCTATGGCTAGTATTCCCTAAGGTGTGATTTTCTATTCCACGGCTTGTCCTCTCTTAGTGGTGATGTCATGTGTGATATCCCCTAAGGTGTGACCCTTCATGTATTGAGAAATGTCTCTTTTGTTAATTCACCTTTTGTGGTGGTGTTATTTATAACACCCCTTGAGGTTTTGGCCTTGTCTTGTTTCATCTTCTTAGATGTCTTTGCGCCTTCTTAGGTGAGTTTATGCACCTTCTTAGGTGAGTCTTTGAACCTTCTTAGGTGAGTTTTTGCACCTCCTTAGGTGATTTTTTCATTTATGTGCCTTCTTAGGTGAGTCTTTGTGCCTTCTTAGGAAAGTTTATGCACCTTCTTATGTGAGTCTTTGTGCCTTCTTAGGTGAGTTTATGTGCATTCTTAGGAAACTTTATCATTTATACAACTTCTTAGGTAAGTTTTTGTACCTTCTTAGGTGAGACTTTAGAAAAATTAGTCCATGGATTCAGCATAATGCAGCTTGTTGATTCGTGGACACCTCTTTTAATAAGGTCACTGAGCATAACACAAATTTATTGAAAATAGAGCTATGTGTTTCATGAGTGTCCAGTAATGCAACTTTCTAGCCTTGTGGAACCCATCATATTGCATGGAGACCTAGCATAACACAACTTGCTACCTAGTAGATCCATGTGGCTCATGAGTTATGTGGCATAATGTAGCTTACTAGTCCTCATGGGAGCATTCCTTTATTCGATGGATGGCATTTGGTATTTGAGATAATTAAGACTAAGGTCTCTTTTCCTTACCAACTTGAATCCCTTTAGTACTAACCTTGTGTTTTGTTGTATTTTTTTGCATGCCTTCTTTGTGTTTTTATTATGTTAGCATCATGTTTTTTTTCATTGTGTTGTCACCTTTATGTTATGTTACTTCATTTGTCTTCATCGTGTATGCTTCGTGTTTTTGACATGTATGTTTGCGTATGTTGTCTTGTTGAATTTCATACATGTGTGTTCCTTTGTGCTTATGTTGTCTTACCATGGGATCTTGGATCCTAGGGGCTTGCGCACTCCCCCTAGATCCTTAGTCATCCTATCTCTTCAACATTTAGACAATCAAACCTCTCTTGACGTATATTTTCTACTTTAGTGTGAGTCTGAGCATAAGTTCATACTCTCACTAAAGTGGGGGCTAAATTTAGCATCGTAGATTTCCACCCTTGATAATTTTACACTATGGTTTGCACCCCAAGTTAACTTATTGGACCTAATTGTACCCCTAATTTCTTAAATTATGCATTCCATAGCATATTTTTAACAATTACCTACAAATTTCAAGCAAAAAAAATGCATTCATCTAATACTTTTCCCCCAAACCTTAATTTCTAGAAAATAGGATTGGGACACAGACACCCTATGGCAAATGGGTCCCATTATGGTGAAAGTGTCCCCCTATTTTGGCTCCAAATTTAAATATTTCAGTATTGTCACTTTATTATTTGCAATTCAAGTGTCCAAAGTCGGCTATCGGGATCTAATTTGTGGGAAATTGAATAAATGCCTATAGATACCTAGTTATTGTATCATTTCAAATCTAACAAGGAGAATCTAGAGAGTATTGGAAAAAATCATGATCAAGGATTATCAAGAGCATTATCAAGAAAGACAAGAGCATATTTTAAGTGGTTCATTGCACCAATTCAAGATCCAATCATCATGTCAAATCATATGTGAGTTTATGCACGTTTATGTTATCATTGTTTGTGAAGGCTAACCCTTTGTAGGTCTCCAAGAAATTCAAGAAATTCAAGCAAACCAAGCATGCAAGATCCAAGCCTTGAGGAGATGTGTATGACTTCAGTTCTTCAAGGAAGCCATTGAAGGGTGGTGAGTTGTAGCACTTTGTGGATTCATCATTCCTTCATATCATTGTCCTTTCTATCATTGATATTTCCATTATGGAATTGGAAACACTAACATGGGGTTTGACCAAGGCAATCCCCTAAATGGCACAACCCGTCCTTTCTCTTTGAATGTGTAGGTTTTAGGTTTGAAGGAGATCATAAAAAATTTGAGGATCAATTATCCATTGTTGCAATCAAAACCCTAAACCTTGAAAACTCACAAAAATTCACCTACAAATATATCCAATAGTAATCTGACAAATTTGTAGGCGGAAATGGAAAGCTCTAGTTTGGCACCAAAGGATTGCGAAAATAGATATGAAATCCCTCTACAAGGACATGGATTCCCTATGGTGAATTAGTCCTCCAAAAGTAGGCTCATATTTATACCACAGGTGCACAATGTCCTACTCTGTCCTTTTTTTGTCTATATTTGTCTGAATTTTTGTGTTTACTATATTTTCTTCAAAATTGAAACTTACATCATTAGCCTAGTTAGATCATTGCACTTCATCCCTAAATTTATCCTAGATTTGGTCAAGGGCTAATTGACTCACCTTTCAGGTTGTAATTGAATCATATACCTTGTCCAAATCCATTAAACCCCCACTACCTCAAATCTCTAATGAAACATTTAGGAAAAGCACCTAAACCTTGGGGTCAAATCCTAGGGTTTCACTTTTTCTATGTTTCACTCTGTAAACCCTAGTCACAATTTTTTTTATCTATAGAAGGAAAAATCACTAGTTAAAAAACCTTGCCATAACCTACTAGTCATGATTTTAATCTCTGCAAACATCCATATATTTTGGTTTACATCCTTGATCTTTGCCACCATGGATTTTAAAAACCCCTATGCCACAATTTTTAACTCTTTGAATCATGATTTTCCACTTCTTTTGAGTCATGATTTTACAAAAAATATTTACATAATTTTTCCTACAAACTAGGCATGAAATTCATACAAAAAAAACCTACGATTTTGTTTAAAAAATTTACAACTGTTTCTATAAGAAAATCCATGTGTGATTTAACAAAACCTTACTTGCAATTTTTACAAAAAATATTGGCATGATTTCCAAACAAATCTACTTGCAATTTTTCCTTTCTAGTTGTAATTTCACAAACCCATATTGCAATTTTCACCATGAAAATCCTATGATTTCTTTTTAATTTTTAAGATGATTTTCTTCACCTAAACTAGGCCATGATAAATAAACCCATAATTTTCCACCTTAATCCCCATAATTTTCCTTAAGAAAATTATCTTGCACTTTGGTACCATGTTAAAAATTTCAACCATGATGAATAATTGTCTAATATTTAAATTTTGATTTAATTACACAAATCATTGAAACTCAAAATATGGAAACAAAAATAAAATCAACAAAGATAATTACTCCTCATAACATATCTTTCATTCCTTCAAAAAATGTATAAGAAAACATCCACAACTTATATAACTCACAATTGCATGAAAATCAATTGTCTCTTATATTCAGTTTTTCAGTCCTTTGAAGTAACATATTCAATTTTCTAGTCCTTCAAAAACTTAGTATTTTAGTCCTTCAAAAGGAAATATAAATGAAATTCTTACAATCTTCTATTTCTCTCATGTATTTATACTAATTCAGCTAAAATATCCAATATTCCAAAATAGAAATATTATCTCACACAAGAGATGATTTAGAAGACGAGTCTAAATTGTTAGCGATTATCTAAACTTTATTAGACTTATTTAGCTAAATAAAAAAATTAATTTAATCACTAAAGTAAATTAGAAAATAGATACTCAAATCACTTGAACTTTTCCTCACACGTTTACAGTAAACCTATGTGGAAGTTCCTAACCAAGCTAAAACTCAACAATCTTGATTGAGGAGGAACCACTAATTGCACTCTTATTTGACCACTTTAACCTCTAGTCAAATTCTCCTCAATCAATCTAGCTTTCTTTATAGAAACTTCCAATGTTTTTTGTTCAAACACATGAACATCATCACTAATGTGGACGTTGAAACCTCTCATAAATCTTTACACTAGCATCCTCTCATGCTCAACTAATATCACATATTGCTTATGTTTGAAGAAGTAATTCTCATACTAATCCACAATCATTCCAAGCTATCTAAACTCATGGAACTCATTTGAACATCTTTGCATGTAATGGTAAACATGTAACATAAATGAAACATCTCTATAAAGGTCTCTCAAGAGACTATGGTAATATATAAGTGATTTTTTATCCAACTAGTTCTACCAAGTGGAATCAAAGTCGCATAAATTTATGATGGGACATTGAGCCTTGGTATTGCTATCATAAGGATGCATCAAAAAATGTCTATCAAGAGCCATGAGTTGATTCTCAATATTTAACCTCTTGTATAACCCTCAAAAGTAGGTGAATGTTCCCAAAGAAGATCTTGCATATATCCTTATATCACACTATCCCCGTCCACTACCTACCTATCCACTCAATGAGGCAACTCCTACAAGGGTATATCCTCCATTCTAGAATGATGAGTGCTCCTAAAGCCCTTTTGTTCTCCATCTTATGGATTCTCCTCTCTCCTTTCCCAAGATTTATGAGAATACATTGAATGTGATAACCCTTGAAGAGGACCCAATATTTCTATAATCTCTTAAAAAAGAACAACTAGCTATTGTGCACTTAGAGGAACTGTAGGTTGAACATGTCTTGCAACTAGGGAGTTATCATGATAGATCTTATGTGACTCACAATCAATATTTAATTTTCCACTTTGATGAGCATATTAAGGTCTAAGAGGCATCCTTCCTTCACAAATAAATGCATGGGTTAACACATATAACTATCAATAACACCACACTAAGGCATATAAGGTAAGAAAACATGAAATTTCCATACAATAGTAAGAATTTTAAAAACCACACATCAAGAACATGAGAACAAACATAAATTGGATCTCCTAGCATCAAAACATGTGCTTTGATACAAAGCGTAATTCCCCAAGCCACATGCACAATACATTAGCCAAGGGAAAAATTTATGTCTTTGAAAGAACAACACTAGCTAATAAGATACAACATTGAAATTTTGCACTCCATGTTAATGCACATAAAAAGTGCAATATATACTTGATTAGGTTATTATAAATTCCTATTGATTTAAATTCATGGAAAATTGATGATTAAATATTAATTCCATAATATCTACTATAACAAGTAATATATATAATAAAATATATAAAAAATAATTATAAACACTTGAAAAATGAATAGTCAACATAATAACTCACAATAACCGACTACTCCTCTTATTAAAAAAAATATATACTTACAACCAGTTTAGTTTACTAGACTTTTAAAAAAAACAATATTATTATCAAGAAATATGATGAATATACAACCATTGGTGCTATACGAGCCACCTCAAAATTCCAAATCCTAAGCACTAAGAGAGTCACCTAAAATTTGGATAAATGGGCACTATAAGAGAAATCAAAATAGTAATTCAATTAATTCCAATTACAATCTCTATGTGGAATTTCTTGTGACTAGTTCACAAGTTTTCTTTCACTAACCAACTATGGAAATTGAGGGGTTTTGTCCTCCAATCTCTAGTAATAGATGAACAGATTGACTAATATAATTGAGTAAAATTAATGGATAAGCATGCATGACTTCTCTTGATCCCTACCTTGATTGAATGTGTAAATTTCAAATTCTTCTCTCTCCCTTCCAAAATACACCCACACAAAATCCTTGGCTAGCACCATTATTTGAAAAATAATAAGTTTTATCTATAACACCTACAACTCCCATAATTTGGGTTCCTAATTTAAACACTTACATTTCCCTATGTTACTTTCTCAAATCCCATGAGAAATAAAAAGTGGGCTTATAGGTCAATCCAAAATCTTAGGGGAAAAGGAGACATGAAAATCCTCCCTTCTTGAGATTGCTTGCCCTTAAGCAATTCAAATTTGAATGCTTCAAGATGTCAACTCCTCATACAACATCTTCAATTGGAAGATACTTATACCTCACCAAATACTTTCTAATGGTTATATTCCTCATATTCCTTTCTCAAGTATCTATAATATCTTTTGGTGTCATAATGATTCTTCCTTCATTATCCAAAGGTGGTAAGTCTTTGGATGGTACAATTTGTTATCCCAATGCCTTTCTATGGCAAGAAATATGGAATATTTTGTGGATTCTAATATTCTTGGATATCTCTAGTTTATATGGTACTTCTTCCACCTTTCTTATAATCTTTTAGAGACCGTAATATTCTAGTTTCAACTTTTTTATCCCTTTCTTCTTCAATGAAGATTTCCTATACGGTTGTTTCCTTAGGAAAACCATGTCTCCAAATTTAAACACTATTTTAGTACACCTCCAATATGCATAAAACTCTAGCTAGTTCTAGGCATGTTTAAGATGGTCCTTGAGGGATTTCAATGCCTCTTTGCTTTGCTTATATCCACAAAAGTTAGAGAATTACATCCATACAAAGCCATAAAAGGTGACATACCTATGGATATATGATAGGAGGTGTTATAAAAACTTTCTCCCATATTTAAACACTTAACCCAAGTGTTTTCAACCAAAAATATAATTTATTAGGTACCCTTCAATCCATTTGTTGACAGTTTCAATTTATCCATCCAACTATGGGTGATAACTCATGCCAAGGGTGAGCTCTATTCCTACCAACTAAAACAAATCTTGTCTTGAATATGACTCAAAAATTTATTTTCCTTGTCACTAACATTGTTCTTAGGTAACCCATGTAATCTAAAAACCTTCTTGAAGAATAATGAAAAATTTGGGAAGCCTTGGAGTTAGAAGATATAGCATAAAAATATGCATACTTTGTGAGTCTATCCACCACCACAAGGATGTAATCTTTCCCATTTATCTTTAGTATCCCAATGATAAAGTCCATATATATACTTTCCTATTTTTCTCAACAATAGGTAATGGTTGAAGCAAGCTTGTACGAGATAGACTTGTTTTTCCTTGTTCTACAAGAAAATGAGCATTCCTTATGTATTTGAACACAACCCCTTTGATTAATTTCCTAGATAATATCTTTCTAATTAGTTTGTATTTATTAAAATGCCCTTTTTCCAAAGAAAAAAATATATCATTTATGGCCCTTAAAATATTTTCCTTCATCTTTAACTATGAAATCAAATATATCTTGTATTTATTCATAATTAAGTCTGGCCACCACTTTGAACTTGTGATCTTGTACTCTTCCATCCAATATCTTAGTAATAAAATCATTAATGATATATTTAGATATGATAGTGGTGACCCAATCAGTAGAGATGTTATAAATTATGAATAGAGTGGGTCTCTAGGATAATGCAGTATCAACTAGATTATGTCTTCCCTTCATATATTCAATAATAAATTCATATGCATACAACTTTCTTATTCACTTCTATTGCCTATCATTTAATTCTTTCTAATTGATAAAATACTTAATATTTTCATCATCAATATTAACCATAAAAATTCCACACACCAAGCATTTTCTAAACTTCACTAAGGCATGCATGATTTATAGTATCTCCTTATCATAAAGAGAAAACTTATTTTCTCCCTCTATTGGTTTCCTACTTTAAAAATAAATAGGATTTTTTTTCTACATAAAAATAGCTCCCATTCCCTCAATAGAAGCATCACATTCCAACTTAAAAGGAAGTAAAATTTTTGGGATAACAAGCATTGAACAAGAATACATTGCCTATTTTAATTTGCTAAAAGTCTACTCAATAGTATTTATCCACTTGAATGTTCCCTTATTAGTTAGAT
Organism: Sequoia sempervirens; assembly: GCA_007258455.2. Classification (NCBI taxonomy): domain Eukaryota; kingdom Viridiplantae; phylum Streptophyta; class Pinopsida; order Cupressales; family Cupressaceae; genus Sequoia; species Sequoia sempervirens. Next base: position 130,097,936 of record VDFB02373365.1, on the reverse strand, counting down.
ATATTATCGGTATTGTGATTTGAGATAATCCCTTAACAAGCCTTCTATAGTAACATAATCCTAGCAATCCTCTTAATTGTGATACATTCTTGAGGGGTGGCCAATCCCAAATGGATTGGACCTTACATTGGTCCAATTGGACTCCTTGTTCACTAGTGATATGTAACAAATACGAAATATCCCTATTCCCAAACTCACACTTTAACTATTTGGAAAATAATGAATGTTACTTCAATATGCTCAATACTTCATCCAAATGCTCCAAGTTCTCCTCCCAATTTTTATTGAAAATCAAAATATCATCAAAGAAAACTAGGATATAATTTCTTAACTACCTGTGTGCATTTTTCATGAATGATTGGAATATTTTCAAGGAATTATTCAAGCCAAAGGGCATGACTAGAAACTTGAAGTTCCCATAGTGACACTTGAAAGTAATCTTTTGAACATCTTCATTGCTCATTCTAATTTGATGGTATCTTGAGTACAAATAAATCTTGAAGAAGTATATAGATTGATGCAACTTATCTATAATTTAATAAATCCCAAGGATATGATATATATTCTTTATTATTTTATTATTTAATGTTTTATAGTCAACACACGTCCTCATGGTACCATCATTTTTCTTTGCTGGTACTATTGTAGAGGCAAATGGACTAGAACTCAACTTAATGGGACCCATATCCAACACCTCATTTATCTCTTCCTTGTGGATCGTGGGGTGATAGTAGGGAGTGGTTATCACTAGCCTTGCAACCATTTCATTATTAATAATGTGTTGGAACCCTAGTCAAGTGACAACCATAGGGGAATTTCCTAAAAAAACCTTGCTATGTTTGTCCAAAATAACTTGCACATCATTATGATAAGCATCCTTCTTGTTCATGGATAGCTATTTTAGTGTGATCAATTAGTTGACCATCCAAGCTACTTATCCCCTCTGAAAATCTCTTTCCCTTCTTTGAGCAATAATTACTTGAGGGGATCCATTTTAGATTATCTTGAGATTTGCTTTATTTTCTTGACTTCTAATTTTAATTCTATTGATTGGTGGTTGTATGAGAATACTCTCAAACATTGCAGCCATTGTACACTAATCACCATGTCGATATCTCCCAATTTTACCACATAGAAATCCTCACATATCTAATGATATGCCAAAGTAATTTTCAATTATCAAATTCTTTGTGTACATGGTATGGTAAACCCATAAGCCACATTCACATTGAATCCCATGAAAATTTTAGCTACTTAGCCCATTTTTGCCACTAGACGCTCATCTATAAAATTTTGGGTTGCTCCATTGTCAATCAAGATGGTGATCCATTGGCTTGCTAGTACTTCATGAATTCTAAATGGATTGTTCCTTTGAGTTATTGATATATCTACAATAGTTCCTTCACCTAGTTCTTCTCCTTATTCATCAAATTCTTCATTTGCTTTATCAATCTCAACTTCTTTTATTTCCTCATCTAACCTGACTTCATATAATGCATTTGACCTTTCCCAAGGAACTTGTCTTCACTCCCAGGGTTCTTTGCAATGAAAACATATTTGATTCATCTTTAATTCATTTATGCTATCTTCATTTATTTTTAATGGTGGAAATTTTTTATATGTGCTTGATTCTTCCTTTTGGAACTTCTTCTAGTTTATAGGTGGAGCATTAGCATAATACTTACATTGAGGTAAGGAAGAATCCAAAGTGAGGTCCATTTTGTTTGTCCCTTGAAGAGTGGAAGGCTCCAATTCATTGATAATTCCCTTTAGTGGCTCTATCAATCCTTCTACAAATAGAATCATGATTCTTTTCTCTGATAAATCAAGAAATTTGAAAACTATCCTCTAAAAGTCACATATCTAGTGTTCCATTGATCCATAGTGTTTTAGCTATACCAAGTATCAAAAGTAAATATATAGACCATCTTATCAAATATTTCAATCAACCTATGGTTGAAATCTTCAAAATTAGTGATGAGATTATGCCCTTGTGTCACTACTCCATGGTACCACTATTCATGGGCTACACTTTCTAGATGGAGTGAGGAAAACTTGATGGATTCCTCATATATTAGATTTAGAGATAAGTAGGTGTTGATGTTTTGGACCCAAGAATAAGCTAAATAAATGTATCCCATCAAACATAGCTACAAGAACCTTGCCCACATGTTTTTGCAATTCTTTATTATCTTGATTTTGAATTGGTTTCTTCTGGGTCTAAGGAACATTTTAGAATTTGATGTTGTAGATATAAAAAATGATAAATCATCTTGAATTTATTATTATAGGGATTTGTTTCAACATGTAGGGTTTAAAATTCATCAATAAATTTCACTATCTCTTCTTCAAGTTTACCTTCTCTTCTTTGCAATAATTTTGGTTAGAAGGGATTGGGTGAAGAACCAACCATTTGATTAACCCCTAATTCACTTCTCCTTCCAATATGTTCTAGAGTTATAAGATATTTTTGACCTTGCACAAATTGTACCAACATTACCATCGTGTCTTTGAGTACTTGGGCCATTTATCTCTACCCTAAATCCAAATTGATTATTGCATCAAATATGGTATAATCCTCTTCTTCCTCTATCAAATCACATCTCCTTATGTCTAGCATATTGTTTCCCTAAAAATTGTGTAAAACCTTGATCCATAAGTTGGAAAGATCAAGGCTCTAATACCACTATAATATCCCCAATTAAGGTTATTGTATATTTCTATTTATTTATCTCCATGAAACACCAATAAACTTTAATTCTTATTATATCTTCGTCAACAATTAATATACTTAATAAAATAGAAAAATTTGAATTATAAACTCTTACAAAATAAATAATCAACACAAAAACTCATAATAACTAATTACTCTTCTTATTACAATGGAAATTACACTTATAGTCAATTTACTTTACTAAATTTTGTGGAACAATAGCAGCAATATTTTTATCAAGAAATATGGTGAATCTATAGCTAATGGTGGTATAGGAGCCATCTCAAAATTACAAACCCTAGGTGCTAAGAGAGTCACCTAAAAATTGGACAAATAGTGATTGTAACAGCTACCCAAATAGCAACTTAGTAAACCTTAATTATAATCCATGTGTGGAATCGCCATGTTTAGTTTAGTGGTTTTCATTCACTAAATATGGAAATTAGGGGGTTAATGTCCTCCAATATCTAGTGATATATGAATAGGGTGTATAATCTATTCAAGTAAAAATGAATGCATAAACATGCATTCCTTATCACCATTCATGTCTTGATTGATATTAGTTTAAGTTATTTCCCTTCCCTCCAAAATACACTCACATAATCCTTGGTTGAAATCATTATTTTTAGAATATTTAGTTTCTTACATAACACCTACAAGCCCCATAATTTGGGCACCCAATTTAAACACTCATATTTCCCTGTTACTTTCCAAGCCCACTAGAAATAAAAAATGAACTTGGTTTGATATGGAATCTTAGGGAAAGGGGGACATGACACAAAGCATTGTGTCAAGCATAATGACACAAGACATAATAAGGAAATGTTGGTGATGTTTAACTTCACATAGAACACAACACATCATTGTTCCAATCAAGGGGGAACAAGTAGAAGACATGAATCATTTGACAAAGTCACCATGATGAACCTATAAGAAAGTGGGACTACAACACAACAACGATCAAGTCATAATCCATAATTTTTTTCTCTCACAAACACAACAAAAGGGTAGGATGAGTAAATCATCTACCTAGAATTCACTCCCTAGATACAATTGAATAAACTCACAACACCAATGGAAACCTATGGAAGAGTTGGGACAGCTAGGAAATTTAACACCTCGACTAGATAGAATGATCTTCAATTTCTTACATGCATGGCACACTTACCAATGAAAAAGTGGAAAATGTCCCCCTTAAGAGCACTCAAACATAAGGTACAAACATTCACAAGGTCTTAGTTCATTAGGATATAAAAGCTCTCCATCAACTAGAATGAGAATGGGTCATTTGGCATAACTCCTAGATTATAGTAATTTTCAACAAAGTGATGATATGGGAAGACTCAAAATATCAAGGGGTACAAATATTGTATAAAAAATTCTCTAATAAATGCTAGAAATGATCATTATCAAATGAAATGGAGGGCTAAAATGCCCCAAAATAAAACTAGTTCCTAGACATGACACTAACACCTAGGAAAGACACTAGCATGTTAGTACTCAGGTGTCCAATTTTGACACTAAAAACTAATTTTAGCATTGAACTAGACTAATTTAATGCTAGAGCCTAGCTTTTGCATTGGAGTTCTATTTTTGCAATGTAGTCTTGACCAAATATTGAAGAGATGATTTTTTCTAGGTCTCATGCCCAAGTAAAATACCTCAAAATCACAAAAATAACATTCCACTCAAGACATACCCAAAAATACAATTGGAAGACCCTTAGAAGATCACAACCGATCTTTGAGATGCAAATCAATGAACGAGATGATCCCAATGATAGGGAGGTCTACAAAGGATTCCACAACAAGTCCAAAGATATGAGGAATTAAGGGGTATGTTCCTAACACACCCCACTCATTTTACCACCACAAGGAGAACCAAAATGAAATGACAACACCACCAAACAATGGGTCCTCATACTCAAAACTCAAGAATAGAAAAAAAAAAATAACTTACATTCCAGTGAGATCATAATTGAAAATTCACTAACACATTGCATTCATTTTAAGCCCAAATAAAGATGCTCTAAATTAATTTTACTAGCATATCATTCATGATGAAAATCATATGAAATAACATGCACATTCGGCACCAACATCGATATGTGATAATAACAATGATAACTCTATTACCACTTGTGTGAGTAGTTTACAATGAATCCAAATAATGGGTTTCAATATAATGATATAATTACACATAAGAACTCAAATATCTTGAATTATATATTTTATAAAATTATTACAATCAAATAATGAATAAGGATATACATTTTTTTCTATCTTGCATGTGATCCTACGCCACTCAAAGGGACCCACTAATCCCTGGTTGTGGTTGAGTTCCACCCAACCATGTGGTAGTCATAGGTCTACCCCACCATGCTATGAGATAGTTTCTTGGGAACAAAAAACATACTCATGCAAACAAGTGAGTATGTATTACACACATGCCAAACATTTTGCTTGCAAAATGGGTATGAATGCATACAATCAAGTTCTCAACCAATCACACACATACATCGCTAGAGATAGGTTTCATGTTGGCTATAAAATCTAATGGTAAGAAGGATGAGGATCATAGAGGTAAGATAATAATATCATCATAGTACCCTATTGACATCCAACCACCCCTTGAGTGTGGCTTATCCTTAACATATCATACCAAGCCTTAATAAGTGCTCTAAATATGTTGTTGACTTACATCTTGGTTTATTTTGTTTACCCAATAAAGTTTAATTATCACTTAATAAATCTGACTCATTGTAGCTATGAAAATCACTTAATAATTATATACAATGTCGAAAGTCACTCCTTTCCTACATTTTATACCTCAAATCTTAGGTTCCTTATTCCAAATCACTATTTGAGCATGGCACAAAATCAATGCGACAAAATTCAAGTATCAATTTTGGACAGTCTCAAAAGATTTTTAAAAAAAACTAAGGAGTCATATTTTCTCCCATTCTAATTCAATCTTATTCATTTCCAATTTAAATAATTTAAATAATTTTTCCAATGCAAAATTAGAAAATTTCCAATTCCACCATTGATGAACCTCAATAAATGTCAATTTTTAATTAAGATTTTTTTTAAAATAAAATAATACCCTTTTGATCCCAAAATGAACAATATTATTTTCAATTAAACTTCACATAATCCTAAAATTGTAAAACATTTGTCATTATCATAGCTCAAAATTAAACATTCTAAAATATTAAAAATAATCAATTAACATAGGAATGCAATCTAAAATTTGAGCCATATGTGGCCACTAGGGTGGGCATGGCGAAGCATGAATTGAAATATTCAAAAACCAAGCAAATGAAGCAAAATAACTTCAATTCTTAGAACTCAAACATATTCAATTTAACATAATTCAATAAAAATTGGAGAAGCAATCCACTCACACCAACTATGCCTTCATTTCCAATCCTATCCCCAAGAAACACAATCACTCCAACAAGCTAATTCAATCTTCTTCTTCTTCTTAATGATATCAAGTTTCCACAATCCATATCATTTAATGTTGTATTTGTTTCTAGATTAGATTGTGTGAGAGTTTTTTGCATCAACGTTTTGGATCACACTTTGTGATCCATCTTCTTCTTTTCATTTTTCTTATGTTAGAGTAATCATGCATTAGCTAATAATTAATTACTCTTTAATTAATTATTAGTCTAATTTATTCTCATGCACTTAAGCTAAACTTAGGAGTTCTTTATTCAGCTAACTAAGTGCTTTTTTGTTAACTAAAGTGAGCAATTATTAGGGTTGCTCCTATATAGCACTTGAGCTTTCATATCCTTTTGATAGTCTCTTGCTTTTGTAGCTTTTTCTTGTTGAGGAATATTACATATATTGTTTTGTAGATCTCTTGTGTGCAAGGTGTATTTTTTTGTTGTTTGCTCCTATGGCTCATGGTTTTGTGGTTTTTCACAATTCTAACATGGTATCAGAGCCTCAATTCAATGAACCCCTTCTCAATTTATGAGGTTTTTTTTCTTCAACAAGGGTTACAGCCTTCAGATCTAAATTCCCTTTGATTTTTTTGAAAATTTTGGAGGTGGGAAAATTTTGATGCATTTAGCGTCAAAACAGAGTCTTCCATTGGATTCAAAGCTATCGAGAAAGTCAGATTTGGCTTTTGCTTGGCCTGATTTGGAATCCTTAGGTCAGATCTATGAGGGTTTGAAGTGGTTGCTATTTTTCCAGATCTTGAGGGTAGCTGCATTTTTGGTGAATTTGAGTGTGAAAAGGACCTCGCCATTGTGTTCAGGAGGTTGATTCCACAAATTTTGACTATAAATTTTCCCTATTTCGCCATCGGGAGCTTCTGAGGCAAAAAAAAATTTCCCCAGGAGTCGTACGGCCCCCACGGCATGAAAAGTCAAAAATTAAAAAGGTCATATTTTTTAAATGTTGTTTTTTATGAAATTTAAAAAAATAAAATAAAAAGCAATTATTGAAGTGGAGGGTTTAAATATATTTTATGTGGGTGGATTATGTTCTGCTGGGATGCATTTATTTCAGGTTACCCGCAAGTACCTTTGTACCTGTAGGCCCCATAGATCACCAGCCAATGGCCTTATAAGCCCATCAATGGCCTTTAAAACCACCGATGGTGGATTTATAAGGTCTTCCTGGTGATATAAATGCCCAGCGACTTATAAAAACAAAACCTTGTTTTTTTTTTTTTAAAGTCTGGCAATTTTAATTTTTTCTAACAAAAAAATCATTTTTTACTGAAGGTCCATTTGGCCTTTTCTGATGATGACATCACCCTATAGGTGACCTATTTTTTTCAGTAGAATATTTTCTTTAGTGGTCAAAATTTTTTTACGGTTAAATGGAATATTCTAGAATATTTACTGATGTTAGTCATATAGTTGCTGACAAGGCCCCAAGTCCCCTCTTTGGCCTCCAGGGAGCTCTTTTTTTCTTTTGGCCATAACTTGGGCGTACGATGTCGAATTTTGACGAACAAGATATCATTGAAAAGCTGGTTCTACCAAATTTCTAGTGGTGTGGGTCTCATCACCTGTTTTTGTTGGTAGTGCATTCTATAGCCTACTGAAGTTAGAGGTGATGTTTTTAGTCCCAAGCTCATAACTTTTGACTAGCTTTTCCATTTTTCGTGATTCCAGCAGTGTTGGAACCGTCTCTCAAAGTTCTTCAGTTTAATCCATGCAATTTTTCTAGATTTCACTCCAGGTACATTTTATTCATTTTTTGTGTTTTCGCACACTGGTGAATTACTTGGACATCTTAGCTCCTAGAAACTTTTTGTTTGAGTGGGTGACTAATTTTTGGTCATTCTATATGTATTTCTAGTATTTTGTCCTATTTTGGCATTATAGACATATTTTTCAAGGACATTTTATTTTTTAGATGCACTGAGATAAATTACCATTTTGGTGTATACATTTTTGGGGATTTTGCACATCCTATTATGCCTTTTGTATTTTTACTATAATACAAAGTGCCATGGGGGGTTGATGTTTCCCTTTGGTTTTCCATCACACCTTTTTCAAGTGAGTGTCCCCTCCACGAAAAATAGTGAATCCTAGTGATTCTTGCCTCATGCGTGTGTGCCTTAGTTTGCACACCCTTTTACTTCTAGGTTGTTTCTCCTACATGCACTTCTTGGTTTCACACAAATTCAGTGTACATGTCATGGCTCTCCCTTTTCAACATTATGGGGGGTTTCTATTGTTGGTGCTAATGCTTCCTTGGTTTTGTGTTGGAGTGATCTACGTATCTAGTTCTTGTTCCTATGTGCTTTCAAATGCAGCGTACATTAGTGGTTGGTTACATGCATTTCAGTGAGTTGGAGCATTTACCATATGCACATTCTTACATTCCTATTTTTGGAGGTGACCTTTCATTTTCATTTGATCAGAGACTACTAGGTTCCTTTATTTTCAACTTGCATCTTGCATGTTGAGTAGTTTCATTTTGGTCACTCATATAGTTCCATGTGTCATTTGTATCTTTGAGTTCCAGATGTTTTCCTTTGTTTTCCATCTAACTTGAGTAGTGTCATTGGGGACACTCATGCAGATTATTGTCTCTCTTGTGATTAGTGGTCTTCATACTATTTATTACCCACATTTTTGATTTGCATGTTGAGTAGTGTCATTGGGGTCACTCATGAAAATTCATGTACCATTTGTATCTTTGAATTCCAAATGTTTGCATTTTTTTACCATCTATTTCGAGTAGTGTTGTTGGGGGCACTCATTCAATATAGTCTCCTTGATCTTGACATTTGTATCTTTGATTTCGAGATGTTTTTTCCTTTTTTTGCACCATATGATTTAAGTAGTGCCATTGGGGCACTCATGCAAATTCTTGTTATCTTGATCCTGATCATCATTTTTTTTAGAGGAGGTTCTTCATTTTAGCACTATATCAGTCATCTTTCAACAGCAGTCCACAGCTTCTTCGTGCTTCTGTGATGTTCTACATGTTCTCTCTCTTTTTAGGAAATTATTTTGGTTGGAGGCTTCTTAGTCCTTCACACCTTGATTTGGAGGATTTTTCAGTCCTTCATTCGCCTTTCTCTCTTTTGGAGAGGATTTTTCTCCCATAGGGTTTTTCTCCTTTTCTCCAGTTATGAGAGATCTTTTGTTTGTATATGGGTACCTCACCAGGTCTTGTTTTCCAAGACCCATCATGCATTCTCTTTTTAGGGTTTTTAGCTATTCCCTACGTTCATCTTAGGGGGGGTGTTAGAGTAATATTGCATTAGCTAATAGTGAATTACTCTTTAATTAATTATTAGTCTAATTTATTCCCATGCACTTAAGCTAAACTTAGTTCTTTATTTAGTTAACTAAGTGTTTTTTTGTTAACTAAAATGAGCAATTATTAGGTGTAGACACATAAAATATACCAATTGAAATTGTGTATCTGATCCTAATTACTAACATTGTTTCTTACTGAATCATCCCTCGGTCTAACCATTTAATCAAATCTCCTTATCTGATTAAATTCATCAACTTTCATCCCTTAATTAAATAAATCATTTTTTCTAATTAAGTCACTCTCTCTTGTTAATTAAATCAATCCATCTAATATAATTATCCCTATTTAATTAAATAATCAATTTATTTGATTAAATCTCTAAAGTCTATCCATTAAATTAAATAAATTAAAACCTTATTTGATTTAATCTAACACCATCTTTTTTAATTAAATAAATCAAAATCCTTATTTAATTAACCTTTTATCATATTCCTCTCTTATTTTATTTAAATAAATCCATAAATTTGAGTCAAATATGTCACATCATCTAACCTCGCTCATTAAATTAATTAACCCTTAATTAATTTAATCTCATCTCATGTCTCATCCTCTAGATAATGCAAGTTTCCCATGAAAATAGATTTAATTCATTTATTAAATCTCTATTTTCCTCACAAGGCATCTTTTGGAATATTCTCTCAATTTGAATTCAAAAATTCCAAGTCAACATGCACATCCAACAAGGCAATAAATTCATCTTACATGTCCTTTTCCTTGAGCCAAGTGGCATTTATTGCATTTTCCTTCCCTCTTACATGTCATTTCAACAAATTTGAAATTCAAAATTATGCATTTATTGGCACAAACCCTAAATCTTGCACATCCTTCATCCATTCATAAATTGACAAGTGGCATCATACTATTGGATGAATTTTAGTCCCACATTGCTCAAATTTGGACATTCATCCATCTTGGAATTCTATAAATAAAGAGCTTATATCCTCATTTCATCATCCACAATTTAGGCAAAGTTACCATGCTCAAATATCCATCAAATTTCATCAATTATTCTTGAAGCATAGTTAGGTTTTGCAGATCTTAGCTTGGAGCACTCTTCAACATCAACAAAGTGGATCAAATCTTCATCAACATATCAAGCTTGCATCTTAGGAATTGGGAAAGGGCCAATTTTCACATCAAATTGGCACCAATTCCCCCATGGGATCATGAGTTTGCACATCTAATTAGGATTTTATCTTTGTTTTATCATTTCCATTGTGTTCTTTAATATTTTCTTCCTAGTTTGAATGTTGTAAATGGATTTCATGGGGAATCCTTGTTTTAGCTTGCAATTCCTTGTTTAACTTGTTTACTCATGTTGTTTTGTAGGTACTAGGAAAAGGGTTTGCACATTTGGCGCTAGAGGGAGGGGTGGATGTCATTCTTTCTCATCTTTTCTTAAAAATTTCATGTTTTCACTCACACACAGAAAATTCCAACGTTGGGAGCTCAGTGTCGTTGTTTTGGCACCACTGACTCTTCAACGTCGCTATATGGCACCGCTCGAAACTAAAACTGCGAAGCTGGACTTGTCCAGCCAAAATATTTGAATTTCAAACTCCGCCGCTGGACTCGTTGACTTGCAGGAATTTTCAAAATTTTAAAAACTACAAAGCTGGAAGAAAACTGCGATGCTGACTGGTAAGCAGCACTATGAGGGCACCGCTCAGAAATCAAATTGCGATGCAGTTACGAGTTGCGATACTGGAAGACAATAAAAAGGGAAAATCTAATTTTAGCACGTGCTTTTGATTTCTAATTAATGTGTCTTCTGTTTTCTACTTTTTAATTTCTGTATTTTCCAAAATCTGATTGGTTTTTCTTCCTTGTAGGTTGGAAACCAAAATTGAAGAAAGGAGAAGCATGAGAAGGAGGTTCATCAAATCAAAGTGTTTTTAAACACTATAGTGTTTGCTTAACACTTTTTCATGAAATTGTTATCTTTTTCTTCCTTAAGGCACTAGTTTTCATTTGGTTCTAAAAAGAATCTTTCCATTTCTTGCAAAGGCTAAAACGAACTTTAGGATCACAACTTACTAGATTTTTTTTCTTGGATTAACAATTGAACAAGGTATCTCTCACTTGTCTTTCGGTGCTTAAAAAGAACTCACATTTTGCTTTGTGGATTTAAAAAGAACAAGTGTAACTTTTTTTTTCCTGAGGGCTTACTTAAACTAAATCCATTGAAAAATGACATATGTGCTTCTCTCACGCTTTATAGCGATCTTGAGAATCAAAAGGCCTTTTTCATGACTTTAGGGTGAGACAAAGCAATCACCTCCACACTTTGATTTGGGTTTAAAATTGAACAACATCTTGTGCGAGTGTGAGTGGGGGCATTGTTGTGTATATTCTCTCTCCTTGTTGCCAACAAGGATTGATCGAGTTATGAATATTGCTCTTCATTCACTTTTGTTTATCCTAGAGGGCCTGCCTTGGGGAAAAATACTCACCCAAGGGAACAACTCAACCGGAAACACTCTAAAGCCAAGAGTATTTCCAACTAGGATATAAATGTGGGTATTGGAGTAAACGCCAACATCACGTGGTTGATTCTGACAAGATGGATCCGAAAGGGGACTCTTGTCGTATGGGTCAATCTCCACGAACAGAAAGTCCTTATTAAAACCCATGTGCTATAATTTTCCAAAATCCTTTAAACTATTTGTTGGTGCAAGAACGGTCGTTTTGAAGTCACCCCACACTTTTACGGTCTTCCAGTAGAAATGGAAAACATGCCATGGGAGTTTCATGGGTGTTGATGCTTGGCTGCCCCATATAAGTGAGTGCCATGGAGGGGAGTCAGTGGGGTCAAGCATTTAACCATTCGCTAAAGATAAGCATAGCTGGACTTGTCCAAGTGGGAATACAACAAATATTTTCTTACACATCCATCAGATTGTACTTATTCTTGGGTTACAAAATACATTTCTTGATCGAAAACACCATGGAAACAAACACTTGAACCTCATCCAAATTTCAAACCCTTTTGGAGATAAATACACTTGACTCAATATAGATGTTATTGCTTGCCCTTGGGACTCACGTCCTTAGAGGTTTCTAAGCATTGGATTATATCTCTATTTGTCTCCTTAAGTAAACAATTGGAAAACCCTTGCCTTAAGTTCATCAAATTTCCACATAACATATCTTGTGGGGTTTGAAGAAATTAAGACATTGGACATCTTAGTTTGAAAACTTAATCGAAGAAAGTGTTTTTGGTAAAATAAAGCCATTAAGCAAAGCTAAGCAAAATGAACTTTTATATGTGTTGAAGACTCACAATCCCAAAAGTGAAAATCGTTGGTTGAAAATCTGAAAATGAATATTCAAATGAAATCATTTCTTCGTTACAAAGGTCTATAGGAAGCATTTGCATGTTCTTCAATACCTAGGTCTAGGCAAACAAAGTGTTTTTTTTAGGTTCATCTTAGGATCAAAATTTAATCAAAATACTTTCATCCACCCTTCAAAACATCAAACATCATCTCACCATCACCTTTTGGGAAAATCTTGAAATCATCCTTTAATGCTAGGCCTTTTGGAAAAATCAAACACCATCAAATCCTTGAGACTAAATCCTTGAAAACATTATCAAAATCACCTTTTGGATAGGTATGTGTAGATGCATCCTTTTGCATATGCTTAGTCAAATTCATCAAAAAATCATTTTATTTAGCTTGATATACGTAGATGTGTCCTTTGTATGCTTAGTTAAATTATCATCTCATTTGAATAGGTGTGGGTAGATGCATCCTTCTCCCCACACATATTCAAATCATCATCCCTTGAACAAAGCTATCCCTTAGATCATCATCCAACATCTTAGGGTCTTTTTGTTCAAAATCAAACCAAATAAAAACCAATCAACATCAAGGACAAACTCAAAAGGGAAAATCAAAATCAAAATTTGAAACATATCTGAAAGACCAAAAATCCTAGCATCTCTCATCAAGATTGATCAAAAGACCATAACATCCATATCGTCCATCCCTCACATCATCACCATGTCATCTCTTGATCCTCAAGATATCCCCTAACATCACAACAATAAATGAAAAATGCACAAGCAATTTCAACATTATCAAACACCCCCTTAACATCACAAAGCATGGTCTCTCAAGGACCAATCATAACAATAGCACCATCCATCACACAAAACACCAACACCACCTTCACAAACACCATTCCAAATCCACCACCACCTCCATCACCACTAACTTCTGCCACATCAAGCCAACACAACACAGCATTGCAAGCTGCTTTCCAAAAAGGATACCAACAAGTTCATAAACAAAAAGCCAAACAACTAGCTGCTCAAGCTGCCCAAGCAGCCTAAGCCACCTTACAAGCACAACAATCCCAACATTATTGCAACAATGACGACAACAAGCCGCCCAAGCTGCACAAGCCACACAAGCATTGCAAGCACAAAGGACCACTCAAGCACAACTTCGATTGCAACAAAAAGCAGCATAAGCACAAACAGCACAAGTGCAAGCTCAATATCAGGCACAACAAGCCCAATATCAAGCACAACTTCATGCACAAAGACAAGTAGCGCAAATTCAAGCATATCAGCAAGCATTAAAGAAATATCAAGAGCAGCAAGAAGCAGCAGAATTGGCAACCCAACAAAAAGCGTTGTTGGAACAATAGCAAGCACAACAACAAGATCAACAACAAGCGTTGTTCATACAAAAGCAGGTAGAAGCCTACCTTGCTTGGAAAAACATACAGATACCATTGAACAACACACTGACCAACCCACCCATCCAACCCACGATTGAAATACCCCAAAACACTTTCATCCCACCCCCTGATCTGCAAAATGATGTGATGACACAACTCAGGTTGCTCTCGCAACAAGTGCTCTACCTTCAATCAGGGCGAACAACCAAAACACCAAGCAAATTGTGTCCCTATCCATTTGATAGGAGCTTAGTAATGAAACCATTCCCCAAGGGATTTGAGATCCCCAAATTTGACAAATATCAATGGATGGGAAACCTTGAAGATCACATCAGGGAATTCCAGGTTCATTGCATGGAGGTCGTATATGATGATACTTATCTGATGCGGCTATTTCCTAGGAGTTTGGCAGGTCATTCTATGGAATGGTTCTCTCACTTACCCTCAGGCATTAGAACATTCCAAGAAATTATGGATGCATTCATTAAGAACTATGCATGCAACATCGCAATGGATGTTAGTCTAGAAGAACTTTCAGCTTTGAAACAAGGAAAGGGAGAATCATTCACCTCATTCCTACAACGATGGTGATCCAAGGCCAATTGGAGCAAGTGGACCATGCCAAAAGAACAAGTTTGCACCATCATAGCCAACCTTGAAGGCTGCTTGGCATTTCATCTCAAGGTTCAGGGCATCACCAATTATGATCAGTTGATCCCCAAGGTGCTTAGCATCGAAAGATCCCTTGTGACTCAACCCGCAGAATCAACATCATACCACGAACAACAAAACAACCGTCCACCATCCAATTACAATGATAAACCTTGCATGTGGGCAAGGAACAAAAATGTTACTAATGATGGTGTCGTTGATGCTAAGGTGGTCATTAGTGCCCCACGCCAACATACACCCACACCACAAATCCAAACACAACACCAAAACAATCATCACACAACACACCAACCCAACAAAAATCCAACCATCAATAATCTCAATGACCAAAGGGGACCACCTCAATGCAAAAGTTATCCCAAATGAAAATACACCACTTTGGGGGAACCACTTGAGGACATAATGAAAAAATTGATCGATGAAAAACTCATCAAGCCTCCTACATTTGAGAATTACCAAGAACCAGATGTCAAACCACCTTGGTATAACAAGAATCAACTCTGTGAATTCCATAAAATCAAAGGCCACACCACAAACAGTTGTATGAGACTCAAAAACATCATCCAAGATCTCATCGATAAGAAAATCATAACCGTAAAACAACCTACGGGAAATCAAGATCTTAAGATATATACGAATCTGATGTTGAATCATGGCAACAGAGGGAATAAAAATGACAAAGGGAAGGGCAATGTAAATCATGTGTATGAAATAGTCGTTGCCTCCCTAAATGAAGACTGCATGGTCATCACCATCAAGAGTGCCCATGCCGAAGATTGTGGAGTCACCACAAGAGGCAGAAAAGTAACCATCACAAGATCATCCTAGCCAAACAAAGTCCCTGCATCTAGATTCATTCCTAATGGCTACAATGTCCTAGATCAACTCAAGAGAATTCCAGTGCAAATCTCCATCATGGGGTTGCTAAAAATCTCATCTGCCCATAGGAAAATCCTTGAAGAAGCATTGGCCTCATCCACTGTCCCCGCAGATCTTGATGTGGAGAAATTCCAAGCTATGGTCGTAAATATCATTACGCCTAATATTCTCACATTCTATGACCAGGATTTCCCCGCACAACCATCTCACAACCATGCACTTCACTTGGAAGCCATTGTACACGAGCAATATCAAAAGGGTCTTGGTGGATGGAGGTGCGGGCTTGAATATATGCTCTCTTAGTCTCATCAAGCAATTGAAAATATCAAAGGATTCCATAGACAAAGGAAAAGGTATCACCATAAGGGCATATGACGATCAAGAAAGAGTGTCTCAGGGCACAATCAAACTCCCTATTCAAGTAGGGCCTGCCATCATGGAAACCACTTGTCAGGTCTTGGACCTTGACTTTCCATATAATATCCTCTTAGGACGTCCATGGATCCATGCGATGAAAGCGATAGCATCAACTTTCCACCAATGTGTGAAATTTACACATAATAGAAAAGAAGTTACTTTCCATGGAGATCTCGAACCTTTCTCATATTGCAAAAATATTGAAGCAAAGTATTACAAAACCCCCCAAGTGCCAAAAAATGATGAGGTCCCATCCACACCATACATCAACCCTGCCACTCTCGCGTCCACTTGTGCGACAGAGACACCCGCCACTCCCACCATTCCCACCATTTCCAACATCAAGATTATCATCCAGGATGATGGTTGTGGAAGCTACAAGCTCCCTAACAATGATTTTGTGATAGGAGAGTTACCACAATCTCCTAGATCATAGGGACGTCCACAAGAAAACCAAGCTTCCACATCACAAACATCTCCTGAAGACTATCCCGAATTCACAAGATGGGGAGACCTTGGCCAGGATATTATTGAAGTAGATCCATCTCACATGTTATATCAAGATGAAAGACCGAAACTTGAATTACCAATGGATGAAAGAAGCAAGGGTCTACAAATGATGCTCGCAATAGCCATGACAGAAATCAAAGATTGGGATAAAATGACAATGGGCTTATAATACCTATCATGCCAGAGATGTGACCCATAACAAATCTTGGCCTTGGATGTACCCCTCTAAGTATAACCATATGTGGCCAAAGTCCTCCGGTTAGAACGGTTAATATTTCTCCTCAGCCAATAGCAGCAGAAGTACACTCACCAATATCCATAGGTAGAGACATACATAACTTTATAACTGAGGTCTATAATAGTAGTGATGACGATGATACCATGACCAATCTACCTAGGTTATTTGAGGACACCACCCTATGTATGATTAGTACCATATCCTTCAAATCAGACCAACAAAATCATGAGATCCGCTTAGTATATCCCCAACTCATCGACTATGACCAACAAGGACCACCAGTTCTTGATACATTCGACAACAATGAGGCACTCTCAGAATTCATGGGATTGCAGGACAACATTCCAGATGGGGATCACAAAGCAGGGTTTATAATGGAGTTGGACACACATGCCTATTATGGGGAAATGATTGAATCCTTCAGTCGCAAAAGTGAGAAACTAAGAATCATATCCAAGTCTTTGAGTGAAAACCACACTGTGGCACTCTCTGACAAGAAAAAAGTAAAAAGAAAGGACATATCCAATGGTGAAAACCTCTCTGAGGCACCCAAGGATGAAGGATTCAATCATCCTTTAAGATCTATTCATCAGTAGAAGTTGGCAGTCTTGGCTGAAAAATGCAATCCGATCAACCTAGGAACAGAGGAGACCCCGCATATCACATTTTATGCGGAATCACTATTATCAGAAGAGCAAGAACTCCTAGTAGCATTCCTAAGGGAAAGGAAAATAAACTTTGCATGGAGTTATGCTAACATGCCAGGGCTTGATCTAGAGATTGTGGTTCATCACTTAGTAGTGTAAAAGCAAAGCCGGTCAAACAAAAGCTTCAAAAAATGCACCCTTAGATCGCTCTATTAGTCAAAATGGAGCTAAAAAAGCTACTAGATGCAGGATTCATATGACCAATAGATTATCCAAAATGGGTGTCAAATTTGGTACCTATTTCAAAACCTGATGGAGCCATTAGAATCTACACATACTTCATAGATTTAAACAAAGCATGTCTGAAAGATGATTTCCCACTTCCCAACATCGACATGATAGTAGACATAATAGCAGGACATGAGATGCTATCACTAATGGACAGATTTTTAGGATACAATCAGATCATGATAGCAAAAGAAGATCAACATAAGACGGCTTTCACTTGTCCATGGGGGACCTACTGTTGGAACATGATTCCATTCAGCCTAAAGAATGTAGGAGCAACAAATCGAAAGGCCATGACATTGATATTCCATGACATGATCCATAAAATGGTTGAAGACTATGTTGACAATATCCTAGCTAAGTCCAGAAAGAGAAAAGATCACATAGCAACCCTAGGTGCCATCTTTGACAAACTGGAGGAGTACAAGGTCATACTAAACCCAAAGAAGTGTGTCTTCGGCGTACAATCAGGTAAATTGCTAGGATATATAGTGTCCATGAGGGGTATCAAGGTGGATCCAGCAAAAGTAAAAAAAATCTTTGAGATGGAAGCAACAAAGACATTAAAACAATTGAGAGGCCTCCAAGGCAGACTTCAATCCATCTGACGATTCATAGCACAACTAGAAGACAAGCAGAACCCATATTCTCACCTACTCCACAAGGGGGTAGTGTACAAATGGGATACAAAATGTGAAGAGGCATTCAACAAAATCAAGGAATACCTATTGACACCACTAGTCTTAATGCCACCCATCCCAAGAAAGCCATTGATCTTATATGTGTCAGCAACAGCAGCAGCCCTTGGAGCTCTCCTAGCTTAGCATGATGAAAACAAAAAGGGCTATCTACTATATTAGTAGAACAATGGTCGGCCATGATCTAAACTACTCATTCATCGAGAAAGCATGTCTCAGTAGTGTTTGCATCACAAAAATTCAGACATTACATGTTGGCACACAAGATAAAGCTCATAGCCAAAATTGACCCCCTAAGGTATGTCTTATCGAAGGCAATGCTCACAGGAAGAATGGAAAAATGGGTGATGATACTCTCAGAGTATGACATCGAGTATGTAGAGCAAAAAGCCATTAAGGGCCAAGTTATTGCAGATCAACTAGCAGAAGCACCTATTTATTCTGAGAATCCTCTTGTCTCAGAGTTTCCATGAATCCATTTTAACCTCAACGCTGACCACTTAGAAACTATAATTTCATACACACATCAGAGGAGCTGGTGTCTTCTTTCACCCCACAAGGGGATTGCATACCAAGGTCATACAAACTAGCATTTCAACAACATCAGGAATACGAGGCTTTGACTATAGGTCTCGTGGATAGCAGTGCAATGGAACATCGTGGCTCTCAAAGTGTATGGAGACTCTCAGTTGATCATAAATCAAGTCAATAATGAATATCAGACCAAGGATGACAAGCTCACTCCATACAAGAAATTGGTGGAGACTCTCAAAGAATCTTTCATTGAAATAACATTTGAGCAGATTCCTAGAACCAACAACAGAGCAGCAAATGCCATGGCAACAATTGGATCCCTATTAGACATCCCTCATAACGTTCCAAAATATGAATTCTTGATTAAGCAGCTTCTTGTGCCTACATTTGAGGTACCAGAATCAGAATTCATGTGTGAAATCGTTGGTCCTGGTGATCCTTGGTATCATGAAATTTACACATATCTTCGAATAGGAGTCATACTCGCTGACCTACCATCAAACCTAAAACAAAGCTTTGTTAAAAAGGCATCTAGATTTGTCATCCTAGGAGATACTCTATACCGTACAAGCATAGAAGGTACCCTACTATGCTGTTTACATGCTGAGGAGGCATTAACTACTCTAACTGAAGTTCACAACGGTATCTGTGGTTCACACTTGAGTGGAATGATCATCGCTGAGAAACTACTGAGGATGGGGTATTATTGGCCCACAATGGAAAGAGAAGCAAATGATCATGCTAGAAGGTGTCTACAATGTCAGCAACATGGGGACCTCATCCATGCTCCAGCTCAAGAGCTTCATCCTATCATCACACCATGGCCCTTTTCGTAGTGGGGACTCAATCTCATTGGGAAAATCACACCCACCTCATCTAACGGCCACAAATTCATCATAACCACAACAGAGTACTTTACTAAGTGGGTGGATGCCATAACCATGACGTATATAATTGGGAAGCATATTTTTAAGTTCATCCTGAACTATCTCATTTGCCACTATGGTGTTCCACAAGCCATTATCTTAGATAATGGGACACCATTATATAAAAACATGTCTAAACACAATAAAACAATGAAAAACAAGCCTCAATCAGACAAAAATAGGTTCGAGGGTCCAAAACCCTAGCAGGATAGCGATTCAGGGTTAAAAAACCCTAATTTTTAGGCTTAAAAGGGGCCTGAGGGGTCACTTTCAATTCATTTTCACACACCTCCGCTAGCAACCTTGAGATTTAAGCTCTGACTCTCTGGAGATATGGTGCAATGATAGCTTCCCCTACACATAATAGATCAAGTTCGGACGTTCCAGCAGCCACCTAGCATCGGGGCACCAGTATGTGACCCTTACCCAAGCTTCATCTTTCTTTTAATGCCTTATTTAATGCTTTAAAGGTGCGGTCCGCCTGCAGCGGTGCTATTTTGTACCGCAGAGGTGCAGTTTAGAGTTTAAAAAATTTGACGCTGAGCTCGGGGTCAGTGGATTGGTTTCATAAAGTACGACGTGGCATCATTGAATTCACCTAAACTGCGACGCTGGAAGGGAAAATGCACCGTGGCGGTGCCATTTTTCTCTTTTCATCCCTAGCATTGGAGTTTGATTAAAATCAAACTGCGACGCCATCATGGGTTGCACTGTCGGGGAACTTTTTTGAACGCTTGGCAGAGAATTTTGCAAAAATTTTAACATGACCTTCCTTGATGCAAGACACGATGAGGGAGCTCTACTCTCAGGAGCATAGGTCGCGAGATTTGGCTAGCATCTTGTGAGACCTGAGCGACAGGGACCAAGATCGACTCGGGGTTGTGGGGTTGTGGCACATTGCATACTCGGTGCCCGTCCACACTCACCTAGGGATGTTGTCAGCATTGGCTGAGAGGTGGCATAGCGAGACGTCCTCATTTCATCTCCCCACTGGCAAGGCTACCGTCACTCTGGAGGACGTTTGGTGTATTCTATGATTGTTGATTCATGGCCGATGGGCGATTTTTGATATGGACGAGGGGTGTGAGGCCTGCTATAGATTCCGTGCCACATGGGACATCATCTTCTATGAGGGACAAATAGAGCTAGAGTGATATAGGTTCATAGCACCTCCCTACCGCTGGGTGATTACAGCTATCATTTCGGGTCTTGTTGCATCAGACAGTCAAGGGCAATACTGTAGTCCCAGCTGGGGGTATTATTGGGAGCAGATAGTCTAAGACAGGCCGGTTCATTTCACATGGGGGCCTGTTCTTCTAGCTTCACTTTACAAGGACCTCCATGAGTACGTCTACATGGACGGTAGAGCGTTGGGGGTTGGGGTGACTTTACTTCATGTCTAGGCATGGGAGCACATTTTTGTGCTATGTCCACATGTCATTCTAGTTCTGATGGGGGTAGACGATCCCCTCGTGGCATGATATAGAGGCGGTGTGTCCTTTACACACATCGGTGAGCATGGGATCCCCTACTAAAGGTGGGTCTTAGATGAGATGTTGGTTTTCACTTGGCAACCATACCTTGGTCGGCCTGGATGGGCCAACGATGCTGATCAACTATTCTACTGCCGCTAAGACTAGTATATGCAGGGGTGAGAGCATACTATGATTGAAAGGTACCTACCCAGGCGTGTGCAATGTTAGTTCAGAGAGTTGTAGGATCGGCTTGATGACGACTATGTAGCCATCTTCGCTCACAGCATGACACAGGTGTCATGGGGATAGTATATTCCTACCTCAGAGGCCATAGAGAGCTTTAGGCACTTGTTAGCCTGACAGTGGGCCTACGATAAGGGTTTAGCAGATCCAGGCACCACTCAGGCCTACAGGGACTGGTTCTGACCTCCACTTCGGCTGACTATTCCAAGTGATGACCCAGATCTATGTAGAGTTAGAGGCAGAGGGGGAGGATGAGGACAAGGACAAAGGGTTGAGATTCAACAGGATCCACTAGTTGTGCCCCTAGTCCAGCCAGTGCATGGACATGTACACATGTAGGACCAGTAGTAGGAGCCACCACGAGGTGATGATCAGCCTCAGGTGTAGCCACAGGGACAGGCAGATGCTCGAGATGCACTGATTCCGCAATTATAGGCTCAGATCCAAGCCATGACCATCCAGAGAGATCAGGCGAGGGCTGAGAGAGAGTAGCTTAGAGCTGAGAGAGATCAGGTTGTACAGTAGAGACAGACTGTAGAGTTACAAGTAGCCACTGAGCTAGGCCAAAGATAGCAAATAGAGAGCATGACAGCCTCCTCCCAGGGCACAGTGTCAGTTCGATCCTATAGGGATGCCATCTAAGAGGCAGAGTATTATCGACAGTCTTATCATGAGGCCATACCCAGAGCAGAGTGGGTCCTAGAGTACTCAAAGTGGGCTAGCCATAGACCAACAGAGGGTCACGGTGACAGAGGCAGGGGTAGCATCCACAGGGACTGAGCTTGATCAAGATGTTATGATACATTTTTGTGCCTTATGGGCTCATTTTTGATAGCCTGATGGGCATTTTGTACTGATTGACACATGTACAGTGATGTGATTTATTCTTTGTATTATGACAGTGATGTTATTGATGATATATATCCGATGATGATTTTGATGCAATGTACCATGTTCTCTTTTATGCATGGATGGTTTATTTCTATATACTTTGCAATGATGTCTTTATGGATGCATTTATTTCTGATGATGCATGCGTTATGATTACGGATCTATATTATGTTAACCTATGATATGCAAATGTGATGGTCTATTTATGATAATGCAAATGCGATGGTCTGATATGTGAAATGATATGATCTATGGTGCACATGTGAAATGATATGTAAATTGTGCTTATGAAATGTTTATGAATGGATGTGTATATGTTTTGTTGGTAATGAATTTTATACGTCTATGCCTATGTGGAATGATTTATGCAATGAATGTTTTATGATGTTATCTATGAGATGATATGGATGATGAAATATGAATGTGATGGCTGTGATATGATGCAAATGAAATGGTGTTAATGCATAATGATATGGTTTTATGAGATGCTTAGAATAACAAATGTTATTATCCTAAACGTAATAAATGATGATGTATTTGATGCAATGATATGTTA
Organism: Sequoia sempervirens; assembly: GCA_007258455.2. Classification (NCBI taxonomy): domain Eukaryota; kingdom Viridiplantae; phylum Streptophyta; class Pinopsida; order Cupressales; family Cupressaceae; genus Sequoia; species Sequoia sempervirens. The sequence goes on along the minus strand of VDFB02373365.1, from coordinate 130,074,751 downwards.
ATGTGTAATGTAATGTGAACGTAAAGTGGTGAGATGATGTCATGGTGTTATGCAAGTATGTATGTCAATTAAATTCCTATATATTTATTGTTTATGATTATGTGAAAAATGATTATGAAATGCTTCTGTTTACGTGATGATTTATGTGATAGGTGTTAATGTGAAATGGTTATAAAATGCAAATGAATGTTATGTGATGATTGATATAATGGCATGCAATGCAATGTAATGGGTGAAATATGATGACATGGATGCACCTATCTATGAAGAATGTTTATGATAACCTATTTATATGATGATTAAAATGCAATGCGTATTTTTTCTATATGATATGTTTATGCAATATGCTAATGATTTGTGGATGCAAGATCGATGACGATGATGGTGATGATGATCAACTATCATAGTACCTTGTTAGTGCGGTTAGTAAGAAAAGAAGAAGTCATTTCAACAAGATACAAGATGATGCAAATTGCAATGATGATGATGATGATTACTTGCCGAGGAATTGGGATTTTCAAAGGGCCAAATTTTCTTATGTTTGATAACACACATGGTATGATGCATCAAGGTATAGAAAACTAGGATGGCATTGTACCCAGTGAGATGAACTTTGACTTGACAAGCATATAGGAGTATTCTTGTTCACACCTGACATATAGAAACCTTGCTAGGATGCACTTCAGAAGTTTCAGGCACCTCGTACCAAAACACGGAAAGGTAAACCTATCCATGCAATAGTCAACAACTTTCCCTGGACCTCTTCCATACATACCTAACAAAAGAAGTATTCGTTGAGGTTATATTACAAGAATGTCCAACAAGCATTAGGGTTGCTCCTATATAGCACTCAACCCTCATTCTAATTATCACTTGAGCTTTCATATCTTTTTGATAGTCTCTTGCTTTTGTAGCTTTTTCTTGTTGAGAAATATTGCATATATTGTTTTGCAAATCTCTTGTGTGGAAGGTGTATCTGTTTGTTGTTTCATCCTGTGGCTCATGGTTTTGTGGTTTTTCACAATTCTAACATCTTGAAGAGAGGGTTTTCAGTAGAGTGTTTTGCAAAATGAGAAAATAAAATAGAAATACAATCCATTTTTGTTTTCATTTCTTTTTTTATTTGATTTTTTTCATTTTATTTCTATTTTCTTTTTTTCTTTTTCACCAAATAAAATTTATCTATTAGCTCAAATGCTTAAATGTTCCTCACATCCAAGAATATTGAATAATTAAATTTAACTTCTAAGCATGAAATGTTTTGACTAATTAAAATAATTTGAAGATAATTTTTCAATGTGGTTAACTAGCAATTCCCATTTTTCTTTCCCAATTATTAGATTCCCCAAATCCATTAGACATAATTAAAATGCAATGATCTGTCTATTAAAATATCATCAAAATGCAATCAAGGAATAAGCAATCACAACCAAAATCACGCATTTATAGTTTAACACAACATATGTATATAATTTTGAATCACCACGTATTCATATCCAGGTTCATACAAGGTCTCACAAGACACATCTCACACTCAATTTGACTATGATAGGAGTTTACAACCACATTAGGGCCAATGTGACATCTTTGATATAACCATTGTTGGGGAAATAATCCATACCTGCATACTTAGGTGGAGAAATAACCTTATACATGTATACACTAAAGTCATATATCAAGCATAACTATGTTAGAAATGAAGGTAACCACTACAATATGGAAATTTGATTTAACTTGCAAATACAAAAAACTAAACAATAAAATATCAATGGAGAAATGATCTAACAACAAAGAAATTAACGCAACTCAAGAGTCATACACATAACACAAGGATTTACATGGAGAAAACCCTTTCAAGTAAAAAATCCACCAATAAAAGAGGAAAAATATGCATTATTCTTTTAAGATATTAAAATACATAAAATTTCCTCAATATTGCATCCAATATAGAAACATTTGTGTACTTGTAAAGCATTATCATGGGTCAAAACAAAGTTCCAAAATACCATGGTAAAAATCCATATGATCCTTACATGTTAAACATGGTCTCTTACATGACTTTACACCCTCTCATAGGTTATCATAAAAATTCTATATAAAAATAAGAGATTCTCTTACATGTGTCATAAACCATCAATAGATTATGCAAATATTCTCTTATGTGTGTCATAGTTGATTCTCACATCCAAAATGATCTCCCCTACTTTTACCCTTTACAATTGTCATAGAATCTATCATAAAATCTTTAAAAATAGGCTTTCCATGTTATAACACTAAACGGGAATGTCATAACCCAATTTTATTACATATTTATTTAAATATGGAAAAATGAATTATTGATGAAATTCAATTAATTATTAAATGGAGATTCTAGAATATTCGAATGTTGAATATGAAGAGTTGATTATTGTTGACTGTGTGAAATTCTGAAAAGAAAACTATTTTTTATTATTATGTCATCAAGAATTGAACGTTACTGATCAATTTGCAAGTGCAAGTGTGTATAGTTGTAGGGTGACGGGATGGAGGATGAGAATGTGGTTGAAGTAGGATTGTTTAGTCAGATCGAATAGTAAGCTAGTTGGAATTTGGATGCACACATCACAAGTAGTGTCATAACTTGCATTTGACTGACTTGCATATATAAGAAAACAAAATTTTCTTCAATACGAATTGTTTCAGTGCTTACAAATGAATGATTAGTAGATTTAAATTTCTATTCAAAGCTTTTATTTTGAAGGAACTAAAATGAGCATAGTAAGAAAAAATTATTTTCTTTAAGTATGGAACCCCTGAGCCACTCCTCATAAAATAGCTTGTATATGAGTGATTTTATTTTAAAACACATACACACACATATATATACTTACATACATACATATATATATATATATATATATATATGTGAGTATGAAAATAGAACACCCATATGTATATATATATATATACATATATAAATGTATCTATGCATATCTCTCTCTCTATATATATATATATATATATGTATGTATTCATAATCAAATTTGAATTTGAATGTAAGTGATAACCGATATGTAATGAAATCAGACAGTGGAAGATCAAGAAATGTATTCCAAGGCAAACACATGATGGTCGCAGCCTGCAAAATCATCAAGTCAATGTTCAAAATTAGAGGGCAGTGATGGCCATGACAACAGGGAAAACTTTAGTGGAAAATCTTCGCCAATTGGTGAATTCTAGGAATCAGCCAAGTTGAAATTGGTGAATTTCTCACACCCAATAGGGTGTCCAAATCGCCCAGATCTTACAAACTATAGGTCCAATTCATGTCCATTCACCAATGAGTTTTTTTATGAGGCATATTTAAGCAACAAATTCTCCATTTTCAAACTACGCATTTCAATTGGACTGATTAATATTTTCGCTTGGAATCCCGAAAGCATTTAATAAAACACCTACATATTCGCCAATACTATTAAAACAACATTGTATCAGGACCCATTTCGCCAATTAAAATTTACAAATAGTTGCTTATGAAGACCCATTTCACTAATTAAAATTTATAAATAGTTGCTCATGAGGACCTATTTTTCCAATAACATTAAAAAATAATTACATTTGAGGACACATTTTTCTTGAAAATTACAACGTATCGTTGTATAAGCACACGGGATTCACCAAATTTTTAATATACCATTTAAAAATCCCATGGAATTCACCAAATATGCAATCATGGATTGATATATATACAATCGAAAGTGTCATTTATTCTTAACACATTTTCTTCAGTTCTAAGGTTCTACTTCTCAATTCGGAAGTCAGCGAAAGTCAAAAACGTAGACTTAAAGGTGCGTAATCATTTCTTCATAGTGTTATTAGTTATAGTAATAATTTTTCTTTATCTCTTTTCCATTCTTGCTTCAACAAAGTGAACCTTATAACCAAACTCTTTAGTTTTGAAACCTCCCGAGTAGAAAGATGACTAGGAACTTAGACTTGTAACTCAACAAATTAAACCATCAATCAAGTCGGGGAATTGGGAAGTTATGAAAATTTAGAACTCCGTGACAAGGTTATAAAACTCTGAGGACTAGAGACTAAGGTTAGGAAAAGCCAAAAAAAATTATATTGTATTCCATGGTATTGAATTTGGTATATGATTCTGCATCATTTTTAAAGAAAAACACTTATCACGCTACTTATAAATTCCTATTGCATTTCATTCACACAATCTTTGATAAATAACTGAAAGGAATTTTATTAATCCATTCCTTGAATAGAAGCTAACAGCTCAGCATCCATAACTTATAAGTTATAAGCTAACAGAAGCTAACAGTTCAACATAAATAACTTATAAAGGAATCCACCCAACTTAAACAACCAAATCACCTAAATTATACTGAGAAATCCTTACGCATCCATCACCATAAAATTTGTATTCATAGATAAACATTCCACAACAATGAAACTATCCAAAAATCTATCATTCCAATAATAGACAATCCACTGGTAAATATAGAGTTTTTTTTGTTTTGATAACGATTTCTTGAAGACAACCATTTTAGAAATTAAAATAAAAAGTCTTTGAAGTATCAAGAGAGACAAATTAAATTAAATAACGTAAAAACTAAAAACTAAATAGTGGTCCCACTCCTAGCACCGACTCCTTCACTTTCAATTATTTTTTCCTCCTTCTTCAATAACGCCTCTTGTGCCTTTACTCTTTGCATGTATTCCCGGTACTTGATGACAATTGCAGTGATGTTTTTTCTTACTGGAGTTGTAGTAATTTGTAACCTGGTTCTGCATGTGACCAAAGCCTTTTCAGACTCAACCAACATCTGAGATCTTTTCTCTTGTCCACATTTATAAGTCCTCAAGTGGATCTTCATTCCACCGAGTTTCGAGAAGGACTCCCATGTCACTGTAGCAGGATCAGCTATTTCTTTCTTGAATATCTCTCTAAACTTCAAAGAGATCTCTTTTATATCTAGAATTTTTTCATCAAACTCATTAGTAATTTCCACTCCCAGAATACGACAATCTTCTTTAACTTCCACCAACATTTCATAATATTGATCAAGTGTATTATTAATTTCCTTCACCAGATTATCATACATATTCAATTTCCATTCCAATGAAACAAACTAGGAAGGGTCTAGCTCCTTAGGATTATTCACAATTTTCTCATCAATTAATATCTTCGGATCCATAGATTTCAATTCTTTCATTTCCTGAGAGAGCACATAGAGACTAGTTTGATCTTTTTTGAGCTACTGAAGTTTTGTTGCTAACTCCTCCCTCTTCTTAACAACTCGAGTGTAAAAGAGCACAAATTTATTCAGAAAGAAGATAGCCTCTTGAGATATTTTATTGATCCCCTCACAAAGAGCTCTGATATAGCTCAAATTCTTTTTAATTTTCTCTATGGTGAGCACATCAATGCCCTATACCTGAGAACTTGAGGCTTCATTAGATGTAGGAGTGGACATGGAAGAAATAAAGTTACTCAATGCGAGGACTTGAGATTCCAATTTTATATTTTATTTCCTCTGTTCTTTCACTTTTTTAATCAAGGTATTGACTGAATAATTGGCATGGTACACATCATCTTCCAGTGTTGGAGGACCCATATCAACATGTGTGAATTTGTAGCCTGCCTCTATTATTTCATCTTTATTTAAATCCTTCACAGGCTCAGCAATTTCTAACATTTGATTTCCAGAAGTAGCATCAGTCACCATCCTTGACATCCTCCTGGCTTTCTTAGGTTTTGAAGAGCTTTGAAGTAACTTTGAAACTGTATCCACTCCAATTGTCATTGTAGGAATATACTTTCTCTTCTTCTCCACTACTTTTTTCAGCCATCCTGGGGAGGCTACTACCAGACCAAAATCTTCATTTCCACTAATAGTTTCTTTAGGAGCGCTAGGAGTGAAAGGTGGATTATTAGTCAGAGAAGAGAGCAATTCATATAGAGGAGAAAAGATAGTATCTTTAGCAATCTGTTTAAAGATAGCTTTAGAATTTGCAGCCACAAGTTTTTCTTGATTGGTCTTCTTCTTAGGGGTAGGAGAAAGCACATTGTCTTGTTCACAGATGCTCTTCAACTTGACTGTCTCTTCTGGCCTATCACCATCACCTCTTGACTAATAATTTGCACTAGAGGACCTCACAGAGGGTTTCCCTGATGATACACTTGAACCAAATGCTTGCATAGACCCCTGTTCACTATTTTGTGATGACTTAGGCTCCTGAACAGGACCAGAAACTTGCTGCCATTTCCCATCCAACTAATCCTAGGTTCTTTTAAGCACTCGGGCAGCACACACCCTCATATCTAAAATTTCACTTTGGCTCCAATCAACCCTAGGTTGGGATTTATCAGGCAATTTTTCATATGCAGGATCTATGATTGTTGAATCCTCAACTACATTTTCAGGAATGTGAAATGACAGATCAAAATCCTGTATCTATTTTAGCATTAGCCTCATATAATCTCTTCACAAAACTCCCTTCTCATCAACACAATCTTCCCAGAAATCTTCGATAGATGGGTGGTGCCGATATAAGCTCCCTCCATAGAGATTATGCTTCACAAAACCCTTACTATCAAAATTAGCTCTCATAGACAAATTTTGGAGGTTATATTCCTTGAGAATTCCTTCAGCTCCTCTGTCCATCTAGTTTGATTTGCACACAAAAGAAGGGGTCTCCAATGGGAAAACATACCCTTGTTTCCCCATGTTCATATACTTAATATTAGCTATGGCCATTTGTTGACAAACTTCTAGAAATATCAATAAATCTTCAGGATACCAAGGTAATTTAAATGGGGCTTTCTCAAAATTCCCTATTCTCATATAGGAAAACTTATCAAACTAGATATAAAAACTCCCAAATTTTGATACAAGAGAAATCGATTCAGGGGAAAGGTGCATTTCTAGATTTCCATCTAGCTTGCTCATGACCTCCATTAAAAATGAATCATTAACACGAAAAAAAATACCCATTCCAAATTGTTTAGTGAACTAAGGAAAGTGTTTATACATAGGAATATCAGAAGCTAGGGTTCCTTGTGGCTCCAACCTAGGCCAAAAGGACCTCTAGCTACCTACAATGTATGTTAGGCAAGAACACATACATAAAGTAGCAATCTTATGGAAATTAATTAATTGCTCATTCAAATGGAAGAAAATAACTTCAACCTAGTCAATGAAAATGTTCTCATCATAGACTATCAAGATAAACCAGCACATCCAATCCTCAAATAACTCAACTTGTGCATTTCCAACAACACGGTGCAATAAAGCAATAGCATCTACAATTTCTCCCTTAAAATGCAATCTTTTGAGTTTACTCGATAGTTGTGACTTACCTTTCTTTTCAGACTTCAACCAGGTTTTGGCCATGGAGTTCTTACACCAGTCCTTATTCACTTTGAAAAATTCACCTACCACTGCAATAGACATGTCTTCTACAAGTTTCCTTTCTGGAATCCCCAACACATGGGAAACAACTTTAGGAGAAATTTCTGCAATTACAGTTTCGTCCACGACTTTAATTTTCCATGTCTGTAGAATGTACCTTCTCGCACATGCACTTATTAGGTCCACACTCAACACAGCTTCTGGAAACCCTCCATCCTGAGCTAGCCCACTTTCTAATAGTTTTATATCCATCTCAGACTTGTTGTCCCTCTCTAGGCGTGCCCAAAATTTGTCTAACTTAAAAGGTCTGAGTGTCGTATCCCTTACATCAAACCAACGTTCACTCTGCATGAGCACAAATTTGTGGAGAATGAATGTTTGCACATGAGATTCTAAGAAGTACTAGCCTTGGAAAAGAATGAGAATGCAGCCTAAAAGTATGAGTAAAAAGAATTTTTGCACTTGAGAAGTACTGGCCTTGGCAAAGAATGAGAATGCAAGCTAAATTTTTGTCGAGTAAAACTTCGCCACCCACTTATGTCATTATTTTTGATAGGATGTTATTTAAATGCGGCATTCAATTTCATTCCTCAAAAAGATAGACTTTAAAATTGCATGCTTTTTGAAATTCCTGAAAAAGACAACTCAAGTTTATTCCGTACATATGATTCAATGAGATGTCAGATGATGGTGCCTTTGAAAGGAAAGATAAGTCCATCATGTTGTATGGTCATTGAAACTTGGAACCTCAAAACCAAAGTCTAAAGTTTCAAAGTTTTTGAAACCTCTGACCCACCTACTAAATCCACACATCGTAACTGAAAGGTTACGTATGCATGAACTTAAGTTACTCAACAAAGTGAACCAAGTCAGGGAATCGGGTAGTTATGAAAATTTAGAACTCCACGACAATGCGACATGTCACATGGTTATAAAACTTGGAATCCTAGTGACTAAGCTTGCTTTGCTCGCTTATTTTGATTCTACAACCATACGTCAAATGTTCATCGAATGGTTGAGTAATTTATGATATAAATAATAAACATGTGTTTTAAAGTTTTTTTATTTTTAACCATTAAAACGCTCAGATTGACATCAAGGCCTTTATAAAATGAATTACAATGTCACATTAATAGCACAACCATTAATAGCACAATAACACTTAACGTTGCAAAGGACTTAATAAAAGGAATTACAATGTCAAATTAATAGCACAACCATTTATTTTATTACAACTAAATTACAATGTCACATTATTACATAGTACAAATACAAATGTAAGCGCAAGCGCCAAGCATCTACTGGATCGTTGGTGAAAATGTAAATGTAATACATGTGTGTCTAAAAATAAATGGAACTTTTCAGGTCAACCATGTGCTCTGAAAATAAATGCCTGGGACTTTCGGGATCAGCCATGGTGTTTGAAAATAAAATTGCTCCCATCTTCTACTTGCAGCTTCCATGCACTGGGAGAGCACTTATCTCCATTAGAGCTCCTCATCCTGGCTCAAAACCTGTTTGAGAAGTCAAGTGAACCAAATTAACTTCTTTCCAATTCCACCCATTCTGAACTTGAAGGAAATTGTTCTTTTACTCTATAACTACATAACTACAGGCAGGAGAATTTAGAGTATCCCCAATAATACCACATCATCTTCTTCCTGAATCTTATTCCTTATTAACCCTACAAAATGAAAACCCTTATGACAATTTGAACATTGCACTCAAATTCTCAATAGTAAAGCCTTTAGCCTTCAACGAATTATTTCAATTTTCAGTTGTGCTCACTATCCTTATTTATGGGCAACAGTGCCACCAATAGTGCCACTACCAACCTAGACCTTGTGTACACCTCACACATGTCACGTGTGAGGTTAGGTATAATCATGATTCAAATCATAATCATGATTTGTGCAAACCAAAAAACATACTTAAATTTTAATCGATTCATGTAACTTAAGCCTTACATTTATTTAAATGTTTAATTTTATTGACATCTAGACTCTGACAGGCTGACAATTATCAAAATTGCCAGTACCCCTCAAGTTCAAATGATATGAAATCATTACAAATCTTGTTTCACTAGCCATTTAGTCCTACATTGGCAGCAAATTCTAAACCATTGATCATTATAAATCTAAAGGTTAAAGGGTGATTCTGAAGGTTTAAGTTTGCAAGACTAGCACTCTGTGCATTTCATTCTAGAATGCAACTACAACCATACATCAAATTTTCATTGAACGGTTGAGTAATTTATGAATTATGATATAAATAATAAACATGTGTTTTAAAGTTGTTTTAAACTTTAATGCGCTAGGATTGACATCAAGGCCAAGGGGCCGGTAACTTAATGTTGCAAAGGACTTAATAAAATGAATAATGATACCGGAAACCAAGGGAGAAGGTCAACAACAAATTAGAAATCAATAACATTTTATTTTTTGGTAAACCCTAACAAGATTACAAGAGTGGAAACTTTTAGTGTTTATAATGTTTTTTTTTTCAATTTGATGGCAACTTTCCTTTTTCATTTGTATTGCTTTATGTTTTACTTTTAAATCTGCATGCAATTATTTCATAAATACATAATACTTAATTTCTCAAAGGAAAAAAAAAACTAATTTGAATAGATTCATAGACACTGAACTCAAAAAATAACTCTTTATTGTAAATTTATAACCATTTATTTTATTACAACTGAATTACAATGTCACATTATTACTATCACTATGACTAACCCTATTTAATAATTTATGGGCCATTAGTGCCACTACTAGCCTGATTCATGCAAACCAATAAACCAACTTAGTCGATTCATGTATCTTAAGCCTTGCATGTACAATTAAAAATTAAAATTTTTAATTTGATTAATGTCTAGCTACAGGAAAATTGTACCTCAATCTGACAAGCTGTCAAAATCACCAAACTCCAGTTAGCACTACCAGTGCCACTCAAACAATATAAAATCATTACAAATCTTGTTTCATTAAAGCTATGAGTTGTCCAATCAATCGCTTCGAATGTTCAAAAGATTGAGAATTTCAATTAAATGAAATGTAAGACGTTGAGGCATTGAAAAGAGAGAAATGATCCTTGATCTCGCCACGTGTCCACATCTAACGGTTCTAGTGTTATTCCAAAGGTTTCAATTTTCAAGTTTATTGATTTTCCTTTACATCCTTTGTGTAAAACATTCTTAAATTTTTAAGCCTTGGTCCTATTTTCTTTGTAGGTGGTCCCTCTTTTAAAACAAACTTTCTACACATGCATATTTTTTCCACTTAAGTTCTACTATAGCTCATCACCAAAATCCAACCCATCGGGTTCATTTAATCATTACCATGATTATGATCCTTTATCTCCCCATGTGTCTGCATCTAATGGTTCTAGTGTAATTCTGGAGGTTTCAATTTGCAAGTCTACTGCTAGAGAGATATACTTCTGGAATGCAACTATAGCCATCCATCAAAAATTCATCGAACAGTAGTGGTCCATAATGTTACATGGTCGTTGAAACTTGGAACCATAGAACCAAAGTCTGAAATTTCAAAGTTTTCAAAACTTCTGACCCACCGACTACATAGATGACCAAGAAAGACTTGCAACTAAGGTTAGGAAAAGCACCAAAACCTCGACTTTGGTGAATTAAGATAGGAAAGGTGGCAAGGAAGGTGCATTTATGAAGTGAAGATCACGGGTAGATTTTAGCAAGTGGACATGACCGAATGATCGATGGGTAATTAAGATCAATACGTGTGGAGTTTGGAAAATTATTACCTCTTGACCCTTGATTAGCAAAGTTAGATTGATAATTCATCAAACGGTCGTTGTTAGATTGATTTGGATTGACACTTCGCCACTACATTTTTTTTATCGGTGATAATAGTTTATTTTATTAAATATAAAGAAAAAGTTACATATACTTCATATTTATCTTCATCCATCATAGTTTCCATTTCCAACAAATCAAGTTATCCCTAAAAATATACTTCATATTTATCTTCATCCATCAACTACCAAAAAAGTTGATTAACTAGCACAGTTTCCATTTCCAACATATCAAATTATCCCTAATCATACCTGCCTAAAATCTACCCTTCCAACCATTGTTCATGCCCCAAGGTGTTTTACAATTACAATGAAAATCTAGGCATAACCCCTAAAAAACAAAATCATAGACAAGATTTAGTATAGTAATCTAAAAAAAATTTAAAACTTGTACTACTCAGATGCCTTCGATGAATTACCCATCTCCAACAGCTTTATCTCCATTAAAGACTTCATCTTCTTCCTCAGACACAGACCCTTCTTTTCATGCATCTCTACTCTAGTGATGTCTTTGAGATTCTCTATGACCTCCTTGAACTCCATTATCTCAACGCATATTTTGAGTGCTTGCCACCCACGCTCCACACCTTCTCGCCACAGAGCTTTCGTGCATCCTTTTGGCCACCTAATAAAGAGATGTTTTAAATCCATGAGCTCCAAGCCTCCACCATCCATGCCTTCAACCTTAACAAGCCCCACTCCTAGTATCGCTCGTTCTAGAATGCCTTCCATATCCTCTAAAAAATCTTTATGAACCAAAGTTTTCATGACTTTCCTCACTACATCCACCGGCTCTCCTAAGTCCACACCCCAAGCCATGACCAACGAATAAATATCCATATTGGTCTTGTATCTGTGTTTTAATTTTTCAAAGCCATTACCCAAAATAAATTGAACTACTTTTACCACCTACACATCCTTGAAGAGAAATAAACCCTGCAGCAGCTTCATAGATGCTTTGCCAATGAAAGGGTCCAGCTTCCTCCGCGATGTCAAGGTGAAACTGGCCTCCATTTTTTCTCTAGTTCACTAGCTTCTAGACAGCCACCCATCACCGACCAGCTACATGAGATACGTGTCTTTAATACATCTCAATTTTCCAGCCATCTCTATTAATGTCGATTCCTAAAAGTACGTCCAACACCAACAAAAAAACTTCATCAATGCTTCACTTCTTACGGAAACTTCCGCACCTTCACTTACTAAACAATGTTTAATTCGCCAATGTTTTTTTCTTAATCATTTGAAAATAGGTTTAATTCACCAATGAATTTTATTTTTTAGTTTGAAAAGAAGTTTTAATTGCCAACAAAATTATTTTTTCTGGTTTGAAAATAGGTTTAATTCACCAATCAAAATATTTTATTGGTTTGAAAATAGATTTTAATCGCCAATGGAAAAAATTTAGTGGTTTTAAAAAAATTTCATTTTGCCAGGATTTTCCATAGACTTCTAGCGATTAGAAAACATTCGCCAATGGACATTATTTTTCTTTTCACGAAAAACAAAAAAAATTGCCACTAAAATTAATATTTTTATCAGGAAGTATGCAAGATTCGCTAGGATTTTACACCTTCGTCAAGGGGGGTTCCTTAAAGTTTTCCCTACATGGCAGAAAGGCCATAATGATAGTAACTGGCCATATGCAAAGGAGCGATTGTCATTTTCTATTTAGAGTGTGGGGAAAAAGCAAAAGGATAGATCTGGAAGGAAATCAACAAGAAGTGGGAAAAATCTAAGGAAAAGTCCCATCAAAAGCTTAACCAAGGAGGTAAGCTCGGCTTTTCTAGGAATCTATATTGAAATGCATTTTTTTGGTTATCATATTTATAGCACAATATCAAGTAAATTTTGTTGTCTGAGTGTGTATGTGACTCGGCTTAAGCCAATGGAACTGTGTAGTGACACCCACAGAGGGATCTCCAAGCTTTGGCTTGCTAACTTGGCATTATCTTTGAATTTTGTCAGCTAGCCTCTATGCTAGTCTAATGCGTTGAGACTTTTCTACCAATGGATGTGTGTTAGTCACAAACAATTATAAGCCACATTATGGCTATCAAAATAATGTATTTCAATGGCATGTGTAACTTAGATAAATGGAAAACCATAGGGGATTCGAAGATCGACCCTACCAGGGGATATCAATCATTTGTATCTCTTGTTTTATTGACTGTGACTTCATTTATAATTGCATTGTTTTCCATTATCGGAAAGGTCAATAACAAAATGGAGGGAAGTCTTCAATATTGTAAATGTGGAACCGTGTTTGCATGAAGAGGATTACCCTCGACCCTATGCAATTTGTAAGTTTGGCCCTTGTAATCCATGTAGGGGAATCAATCCTCATGATCGATAGGGGCATGTTTTCTTGAATTTCTCAATTGATTCAACATGATATATTTATGTTCTATTGCTTATGATATGGGAAAACCTATGATGCCCATAAGGGTGAACTTTCATTAGTATGTTTTTTGAAATCTAAGGGACCACCCAACCCTTGAAATGGGTCAAATCCAGAGCCATTGTAGTCAATAAGGCAGCCTGGAAAAGACATGATTATGATTGAACATCGAGTTTTTTTTTAAATCTTCTGACTGAAGTAGATGCTCGAGTATGATATCGACAAGCATTTCGATTATGGTTTCCTTAATATTGTCATTAGTTTTAAATTTTTCAGAAAGGAAAGTGTTTAGCATTTGAAGAACAAACATTTTGCTCTATGTATGAAATAGGGCTATTGAGTGTTTAATTTCAGAATAGTAAATAGAGTAAATGGAAGTGCTTTATCTTTTAGATGTAACTATTTAAGTCTGAGACTGAAAAAGGTCAATGCAAACTATGGATATGCTTGAAAAAGACTCTATTTTGTTGAAAGTTATCTTTGTACATTGAATTTTCATATGTAAATAATCTATTTGATGACTATTTGGAATGTAAACAACTTACTTGCTTAGTCATCTGTTTAGTGAGAGACAGTACATGTATGCTTGGTTAAAATAATGGATGATCATGTGCAAACAGCTCATTTGATGACTGTATAGAATGTAAACCGCTTACTTGCTTATGTTGGAAATAATGTGCCTCAATCTCACCGGCTAAAACCTCTGAAAGGGCCAAGTTGGTGTGACATCTTTTGGGTCTGGTAGACTAGTTGCTTTGGATCTTGTGGTTTGTACAGGTCCCCGAGACAATGGTTAAGTCTCACCGAATGATGCTATCGCTATGACATGTTGTGTTCGGTATGACCTCCTACTGAGTGGAGATCTTTGGCCGACAGACCATTCATATCGAATATCGAGGAGATCCTTGGCCGAAAGGCTTACCTCGGTGTGAGGTCCCAGCGATGAATGAAGTCTCGCCGACAACGTTTCTATTGAAGCCTTCGGGGAGAGTCTTGGGTGTTCGGTAAAAAGTCTTACCGATAGTAATGTCTCACTGACAGGATTCACTTGGGGTAACTCAAAGTTCTCGGGGAGAAGTCTCAACGACCGATGAAGGTCTCGCCAACGGGGATACACTTGGAGGCATCAGAGTAATACTAAGGGTTCGCTAAGAACTCTTAGCAATGGATAGAACTCTTGTTGACTGTTGCTTGGTGCTCGGTATGACTTAAGATCTTGGAGTAACGTCTCAATGATAGCGATATGTCTTGGCGATAGATGAGCACTTCGGAGTAACTTTGAACCTCGGTATGATCTCCTAGGGAAAGTGGTATGTCTTGCCGAATGTTGAAAATTTTGGTATAACCCTTAATGACTTGGTATGAGCTCTCAGCGAAAGATGATTGTCTCGCCGAATGGAAAACTCATGTATGTGTGACTTTGAAGCTTCAATATGATGTTTCACCAATAGCGATAAGTCTTGGCAATAGTGATACATGTGATGAACTTTGGTATGAGGTCTTAGCGACACGAGGAAGTCTTAGTGATAGTCTTCTGGACTCGGTATGACATCTTGCCGATAGGTGAACTCTTGGCGATTTCGAATGATAAGTTGTGTGGCATCAGGGAGACACGGTTAGTGTCTCACTGACATGCCAACATAGATTGAAGTCGTTTTGACCGAGTGAAGACTATCCTATGTGGCTCATTGTCAACCAATCAGAGGAGCTGAATGGGAACTGTTGGAAGATAGTTCATTGTGGCAGTTCTGAGAGGAAGCTCGACAGACAGGGGCGACATGGTTATAGTATGGAATAGGAGATGATGTCTGGTTCGATGGATTGACGGATTGCTACATGATTGTATGATCAGTGAATGAATTCTATTCTGTGAAGACTGTAACGTGAATGTTCTATAACAAGGTTGTTCATGGTGAATGCTGTTGTAAACTAACATCAGAAAGATAAGTCAGATATCTGTTTGTAATCTTTATTACTGTAATACAAAGTGACTTCTCTTGGTGTGGTGGGTTTTTCTCCTGAAAGGGTTTTCCCACGTATATCTGGTGTTCATATGTGTTTGTCTATTTCTCTGTTTCAGTAATCTCTTTCATGTGCATCTTAATAGGACTGTAATTATAAAATTTGAAAAGGTATCTCTGCATTCTTCCCTGAGTTTTTGACGTTAGGAGAGTTGCTTCCACATCTAGCTTTCCTTACAACTTATTCTAATTAGTAGGAAACAAAACTTGTTTGGTTAAGCAATGAATTATCATGTGGGAACAACAAATGTTAAGATTTAATAGTAAGCAAGAAACTATTATCATAAACTTGCTTAGAATATTTATTTTGACTATGAAATGTCAATCAGAATACAATTAGTAGATTGCAAATCTAAATATGTTATATTTCAAAATGTATGCACAAACTTTAACATTAGTAGGCACATATATGTGTATGCACATAGACTTCGTCTATGTACATACATATACTTGTGACATACCTTCTTTTATTTTTGCAAGACTTTTTACAAGATAAGGTATGTCACAAGTATATGTATGTAAATAGACAAAGTCTATGTGCATACATATAAGTGTTGAGATGTGATGAACGTGATTGTGTTGCAAGATAAGTATGAGAGATCATGGTGACCACTAGGCAAGACGGGGGTGGTAGTGGTTCTGATAATGGACCAAACAAGAGGTTGGAAAAAATTCTGGAGGTTCTAAACTGGCAAGAGCCTCACATGGATCTTATTGAGCAAGAAGTCTGAGTGGTACAAGAGGACTAGGACCACAGGAATGCAAAAGGAAATCAAGGAAACGGTGGTCCATGGGTAGGTCCACAAGGATGAATTGAGGAGCTTGGAAAAGACCTCAAAAGAGCAGCACTGCCCAAGTTCGATGGTAAGGCCATAAGAACTAGAGTTGAATCTTAGATTATAGAGATGGAAAATACTTTGGGCTCCGTAATCTTTCTAAACAAACCAAGGTGGCATGGGCTATGTATTAGCTCTTAGGTGAAGCAACGACATGGTTGGATAATGAGAAGTTGGAATGAAATCTACAACCTACTTAGATCACTTAGGGACTCTTCCTCCAAGCTTTTAGGAAGAGTGGCTACCGCAACTTTTCTTTGACAAGAAAGTGACAGAATTTCAGAACTTAACCCAAGGAAATATGATTGTGATTCAGTATTGGGAGAAGTTCACAAACTTGTTGAAGTATGTACCTCAATATCAAGGGGATGAATGGTTTTGTATCTAGAAATTCTAATGGGACTCAAAACCCACATAAGAGCCAAGGTGGACATGCATGAGCCTTAGACCATGAATGAAGTCTTTTAGAAAGCCACCAAACAAGAACAAAAGCTACAACAGTTGTCAAATCTTTGCAATGATTCGAGTTTTAAGTCTCATTATGGGAAGAAGAAAATTCACAAGGGAGACAAGAGCCATCAGATTCATAGCCTCAAGAGGGGAAGTGAATTGCAAGACAAGCGTGAAGATGGTAATAGTGGAAAGAACAAGAAAGAAAATAAAGGCAAGGTAAGGATGACCAAAAGCATAAGGGCTTTAAAGAGGACAATCCTGGAGGGCGTAAAGTACCTCGAGATGGATGCTATACTTGTGGAGGTGATCATTATGCCTCAAATTTTCCTCAGTGGTCGAAGACCCAAAGGGAAGGAAGCTACCATCAAACTCACCAGATCCATGCCACAGTGGGCAATAGGAAGGCAGAATATCAGGCTTCGCCAATTCAGCTAATAGGTAAGCTCTATTTCCAATCTACCTCTATCCTAATTGATACTGGAGCTACTAAATGTTTTGTAGATCCTAGAATAATATCCAAGATACCCATTACACAAGGGTACATGGAAAATTCATGGACAGTCCAGTATGGAAATCGAGCATAGCGGAGGGTAGATATCTATATTTTTTGTAGTGAGTTGGAACTTCCAACCTTCCAAACTTAGGTCAACTTGTATGTGGCACCCTTAGGCTCATATGATGTTATTTTGGGGATAAATTGGTTATCTAAGCATAAATTTTTAGTGAACTGTGAGGATAAGGTAGTCAACTTTCTTGATAATTATGGAAACCCAGTTGAGGTTTGTGGAATGCAGAGACCCTTAGAGCTTAGACAGATTTTTGCAATGTAGCTTTAGAAGGCTCGTTGAAAGGGGTGTATGATTTATGCAATGCATGTTAGTAATCTAGATGGAAAGGAGCCATATTTAGATGACTATCCTATTCTCAAGGAGTTCTAGGATGTATTCCCTGAAGAACTTATGGAATTTCCTTCGAAGCGGGAATTCAATTTTTCTATCGACTTAGTCCCAAGAGTTGAGCCTCAATCCAAGGCACCTTATCGAATGACCACTACAAGACTTTATGAGTTGAAGGCCCAGCTAATGGAATTTTTGAATAAGGGGCTCATAAGACCCAGTGTGTCTCTTTAGGGAGAACCAATTATTTTTGTGAAAAAGAAAGATGGAACTCTACGTCTGTGTATAGATTATCAGATGTTGAACAAGGTTACCATCAAGAACTGGTACCCACTTCCGAGGATTGATGAATTGTTTGACCAAATGAAGGAAGCAACAATGTTCTCCAAAATTGATCTTAGGTCAGGGTACCATTAGTTAAGGATTAAGGAAGAAGATATTCTGAAGACTACATTCATAATCGGTATGGACATTATGAGTTCACAGTGGTTCCTTTCATCTTAACTAATGCACTAGTAGCCTTCATGAACCTTATGAACAGTGTGTTTAGAGACTGCTTGGATGACTTTGTCTTGATTTTCATTGATGACATCTTAGTCTACTAAAATACCGTCGAAGATCATGATAGACATTTGAGAATAGTTTTTCAATGACTAAGAGAAAGGAAACTCTTTGGTAAGTTATCCAAGTGTTCCTTCTATCAGACTAACTGCACTATTTGGGGCATATAATTTCAGCTGAAGGAGTCTCCATGGACCCTAAAAAGATGATCAAGTCAATTGTGGAATGGCCAGTGCCACAAAATGTGTCAGAAGTTCGTAGCTTCATGGGCCTCGTAGGGTACTATAGGAATTTTGTGCAAAGGTTTTCTAGAATTGCATCTCCTATCACCTCACTCCAAAGGAAGGGAACACAGTTTGAATGGACCAAAAAATGTGAACAAGAATTCCAAATCCTAAAGGAGAGGCTCACAACAACGCTAGTGCTAACTATTCCTGACCCCAATGGGATATTCACAGTGATCACATATGCCTCCAGAGAGCGATTTGGTGCAATGTTAATGCAAGACAGACAAGTGGTGGCATATGAATCAAGGAACCTCAAGCAGCGCAAAGTGAACTATGCACCTCATGATTTGGAATTGGCATCCATAGTTCATGCACTACAAATGTGGAGGCATTACCTTTTACGGAGGCCATTTGAACTCAAGACAAACCACTTGGGGTTGAGATATATATTTACCTAGCCAAACCTTAATGCACAATAGAGAAGGTGGCTAGAATTCCTTGGCGAGTATGACTTTGGAATTGAATACATAAAAGGGAAGAAAAATAGAGTGGTTGATTCTCTTAGCAGGAAAAGAAATATGACATCCATGATCTCAACAAGGTCTAATTTGAGGCATAAGGTAATTCAGAAACTGCCCGAGGATGAGCACTATGAAAGAGTGAAGAACGTCCTAGCAAAAAATCCTTTGGATCATCGGTTCGATGGGTATGATATCGAACCGAATGGTATTTTGAGGTACCAGAGGAGAATGTATATTCTAGACTCTAGAGAGCTAAGAAAGTTGGTTTGGAAGAAGTTTACAATGCACCTTATTCAGGACACCCTGGTGTATCTAAGATGATTGCAGAGTTGAAGACTTTGTAGTTTTGGCCTAAACTCAAGAAGGATGTAGTGGAGTACATAGTTAGATGCTTGGAGTACCAATGAGTCAAGGTTGAGCATGCACACCCAGCTAGGTTATTGTATCCCCACGACATACTTGAGTATAAATGGCAGGTGATCAATATGCACTTTGTACAGGGGTTTCCTTTGAGAAAGAATAAGCATGATGTCATATTGGTTGTGATAGATAATTTGACCAAAGTTGCACATTTCATTCTGGGAAACCTTAAGGATGGATCATTGGCCCTGACAAAGAAATTTGTTCAGGAGATCTTCTATTTGCATGGAGTGCTAGAGACTATCATTCCTGACAGGGACACACGGATGACCTCAATGTTTTGGACAACCTTGAATGCGGCATTAGGGACTAAATTGAATTTTAGCTTGGCTTATCATCCTCAGACTGACAGGCAGATAGAGAGGGTGAACCAGGTAGTCAAAGACCTCCTCTGAATGTATTGTATGGACTAGCAGTATAGTTGGGAAGAATATTTTCTTTTGGTAGAGTTTTCTTAAAATAAATCCTATCATACCTCTTTAGGCATGGCACCATTTGAGGCCTTGTATGGGGGAAAGTGTCATACCCCCATCAGTTGGGATAAACTACAGGATAGGATCATAGTAGGACCAGAAATGCTTAAGGAAATGGAAGAGAAAATGTGGGTCATTAAGAGCAGATTGAAAGAGGCGGCAGACCAACAAAAGAGTTATGCCAACAAGAACCGAACTCAAAGGAATTTTGCAATAGGGGACAAGGTTTTCTTGAGATTTAAACATCATAAAAGCTCTATTGATTTTGGAAATTCTTCCAAGTTGTCCCCAAGATATGTGGGACCATTTGAAGTCCTAGAAGTGATTAACCCAGTTGCCTATAGACTAGCTCTACCACCTACTCTGGCTCGACTTGATAATGTGCTTCATGTTTCTTTTCTTAAGCCATATCATCTTGATGTGACTCATTTACTTGATTGGAAATCTTTGCAGGTACAAGATCTAGGAGTGGTGCTAGTGGAGCCCATTAGAATCCTGGATAGACGCAATGTTAAGTTACAGAGTAGAGATATCACTCAATTTAAGGTCCAATTGGACCAGTATTCTGAGGACACTACTACTTGGGAGGATGCAAAAGAAATAGAACACTCCTTTCCACATTTGTTTTCTTGAAAGAGAAACTCAATAATATTGTTTGATATTTATTTTTGGTTTGAGATACTATGATATTTCATGCTTTAAATTTTTGATGTTGAAACATATATATATATATATATATTGAAATGATGTTGAAATAGACATATATTTCATGAGATGTTGAAACAGACATATATTTCATGAGATGTTGAAATAGACATATATTTTGAAATGATGTTGAAATAGACATATATTTTGAAATGATGTTGAAATAGACATATATTTCATTAGATGTTGAAATAAACATATATTGTGAAATGATGTTGAAATAGACATATATTTCATGAGATGTTGAAATAGACATATATTTTGAAATGATGTTGAAATAGACATATATTTCATGAGATGTTGAAATAGACATATATTTTGAAATGATGTTGAAATAGGCATATATTACATGTGATGTTGAAATAGACATAAATGATCAAAACTGTTATGATGTCATTCATTTTGACTTACTAGACATCAAGACGATGTCTCTTCCAAGAGGGGAAGGATGTCATAACCCAATTTGATTACATATTTATTTAAATACAGAAAATTGAATTATTGATGAAATTCAGTTAAATATTAAATGGAGATTTTGGAATATTCGAATGTTGAAAATGAAGAGTTGGTCCTACTGTTGACTGTGTGAAATTTTGAAAAGAAAACTATTTTTTTATTATTATGTCATCAAGAATTGAATGTTACTGATCAATTTGCAAGTGAAGTGTATGCAGTTGTAGGGTGACAGGATGAAGGATGAGAACGTGGTTGAAGTAGGATTTTTTATCCAGACCGAATGGTAAGCCAGTTGGAATCTGGATGCACACATCACAAGTAGCGTGATAACTTGCATTTGAATGACTTGCATATATAATAAAATGAAATTTTCTTCAATACGAACTATTTCAGTGCTTACACATGAACGATTAGTAGATTTAAATGTCTATTCAAAGCTTGTATTTTAAAGGAACTAAAACGAGCATAGTAGGAAAAAAAAATCTTTAAGTATGGAACCCCTGAGCCACTCCTCATAAAACATCTTGTAAATCAGTGATTCTATTTTAAAACATAAATATACACATATATATATACACATACATATATATATATATATATATGTATGTATGTATGTATGTATGTATGTATGTATGTATGTATGTATGTATGTATATGTGAGTATGAAAATTGAACACCCATATGTATATATATACATACCTCTATATATATATAGACATATATATATATATATATATATATATAAATGCTTGTTACTTGAATGTATGAAATATGTGAATGAAGCCATTTAAAATGCATAAAGAAACATATATATATGTGTGTGTGTGTGTGTGTGTGTGTATTAATAATCAAATTTGAATTTTAAATGTAAGTGATAACCAATATGTAATGAAATCGGATAGTGGAAGATCAAGGAATATATTCCAAGGAAAACCCATCATGGTCATGGCCTAAAAAATCATCAAGTCGATGTTCAAAATTAGAGGGAAGTGATAGTCATGGCAGAAAGGCCATAATGATAGTAACCGGCCACATGCAAAGGAGTGATTTCCATTTTCTATGTAGAGTGTGGGGAAAAAGCAGAAGGACGGATTAGGAAGGAAATCAACAAGAAGTGGGAAAAATCTCATCAAAAGCTCGACCAAGGAGGTAAGCTCGACTTTTCTAGGAATCTATATTGAAATGCATTGTTTTGGTTATCATATTGATAGCACAATATCATGTAAATTTTGTTGTCTGATTGTGTATGTGAATCGGCTTAAGTCGATGGCACAGTGTAGCGACACCCATAGACGGATTTCCAGGCTTCAGCTTGCTAACTTGGCATTATCCTTGAAGTTTTTCAACTAGCCTCTATGCTAGACTGATGCATCGAGTCTCTTCTACCAACAATTTTGTGTTAGTCACAAACCATTATAAGCCACATTGTTGCTATCAAAATGATGTATTTTGATGGCATGTGTAACTTGGATAAATGGAAAACTGTAGGGGATTCAAAGATCGACCCTACCAGGGGATATCAATCCTTTGTATCTCTTTTTTTATTAACTGTAACTTTATTTATAATTGCAATGTTTTCCATTATCAGCAAGGCTGATAACGAAATAGAGAGAAGTCTTCAATACTATAAATGTGGAATTGTGTTTGCATGAAGAGGATTACCATCGACCCTATGCAATGTGTAATTTTGGCCCTTGTAAGCCATGTATGGGAATCAATCCTCATGATTGATAGGGGCATGTTTCCTTGAATGTCTCAACCACTTGTGCATGATATATTTATGTTCTATTTCTTATGATATGGGAAAAGCTATGATGCTCGTAAGGGTGAACTTTTATTAATATTTTTTTAAATCTATGAAGGGACAACCTGACCCTTGAAATGGGTCAAATCTAGAGCCATTGTAGTCAATAAGGCAGCCTAGGAAAGGCACGATTATGGTTGAACAACGAGGTTTTTTTAAATTCGTCTAATTGAAGTAGATGCTCATGACAAGCATGCCAATTATGGTTTTCTTAATACTCATATAGTTTTAAATTTTCAGAAAGGAAAGTGTTTAGCATTTGAAGAACAAACATTTTTCTCTATGTATGAAATAGGGCTATTTAGTGTTTCATTTCAAAATAGTAAATAGAGTAAATGACAATGCTTTATCTTTTAAATGTAACTATTTAAGTCTGAGACTTAAAAAGGTCAATGCAAACTATGGATATGCTTGCAAAAGACTCTATTTTGCTGAAATTTATCTGTGTACATTGAATGTTCATATGTAAATAATCTATTTAATGACTATTTGGAATGTAAACAGCTTACTTGCTTAGTCGTCTATTTAGTGAGAAACAATACATGCTTGGTTAAAACAACGGATGATCATCTGCAAAAAACTCATTTGATGATTGAATAGAATGTAAATAGCTTACTTTCTTAGTTTGTTTAGTAGGAAACAAAACTTTCTTGGTTAAACAATGAATGATCATGTCGGAACAACAAATGTCAATATTTAACAGTAAGCGAGAAATTGTTATCATAAACTTGCTTAGAATATTTATTTTGACTATGAAATGTCAATTAGAATATAATTAGTATATTGCAAATCTAAATATGTTATATTTCATAATGTATGCACAAACTTTAACATTAGTTAGCACATATATATGTATGCACACATACTTTTTCTATGTACATGTGTATACTTGTGACATATTGTTGGCAACTAGGATTGCACTCAATCAAGCTAGGCTTGGCTATCCTATTGCAACATGGAAATGCTCTCTAATTTGTGGGTCAATTAATTTGGTGGGAGCGAATCTCCAGAGTGGGCCGGTTCCCTCTAGCTAATCACC
This sequence comes from Sequoia sempervirens, assembly GCA_007258455.2. Taxonomy (NCBI): domain Eukaryota; kingdom Viridiplantae; phylum Streptophyta; class Pinopsida; order Cupressales; family Cupressaceae; genus Sequoia; species Sequoia sempervirens. The sequence goes on along the minus strand of VDFB02373365.1, from coordinate 130,050,701 downwards.
TAACCTATGAACTTTTTAGGGGAAAGGGATAGGAAGAAAGCTGAAAATAAAACCTACAGCTAATAATGATCAACTAGATATCTGAGCTTTTGACAAAACTTGACTCACAACACCTCTCTCAAAGCAATTTTCTCTCACAATCCACTTTAGAACATTTAGCTCATTAGTGTTTTGCATAAAGATTCCTAAATAATGAATACAATATGCAACCTGAACTATTTGTCACTCTTGACTATAACTCACAATAATAAGAAAAGGATCCACTACTTTGAATCACAAACAAAATTAGATTATCACTATGAGCTCATGACAAGAAAAGAGAAAGGAAAACTCTAGTGCTTTACTGCAAATGAAGGAGCGAGACATCAAAATCTGATTCAAACAAGTTTACAAAACTCTCATCAATGCATAAGAAAGCAAGAAACAAAATTTTGAACCCTAAGAAATTCAAAATTTCTCCAACTTATAGGCATCAAGTGGCATCCATGGTGTAAAAAATAGAAAAATTAGGCCCACTGCATCATCAAAAAGTAACTTATTTTGCATTTTTGAGTTCAAGGAAAAAGCCTAAAAAGAAGGGGCTCTAACTGCTCCAAACAACTTTATCAAAATGGAAACTTCTCATCTCCAACAAGCTGATCCAAAAGCTCCACAAAATCAGGTCCAAAATTGCCCAAAACTGAAAATAGAAAGTTCTAACAGCCACCTCTTTCCCAAATCCACCCACGAACTGAAACTCAAAATAGAAGGTTTCCAAGAAGACTTGAGTGTATCAACTACATTTTAAACACTAACAAACACCAAGGTAATTTATAGAATTACCATTAGTGTTGTTATACAATCATATGCAATTTTCTGAATTACAATATAGAAAGCTTGATTGCATTTTATTTTTTCAATTCACCTCCAGTTACTTTGATTTTTCTTTTCTATATCCAAATATTTTGATTTTTGTATCAATATTTGGAAAAAATCAAAATATTATACAAGCTCTCTACACACTTGATTTTTCTACAAAAAATCATAAAAATAATTGAAAACCCCATCACATAAAGTGATTCAAAACCCAAGGGAATTCTAAAATATTCAAGACTTAGGCAAAATAAAGGGTCAAAAGTCATTGTTCATTTTTTTCTAAGGCAAGGCTCATGGCATCAAATGTCACTAAGGCATTGCAAAGTAAGCTTACCCTAATGTGAGGGGAAATGCGCATGGTTTTGATTTGATTTTCTTTAAAAATCAAAGAAAATAAATGCCTAAGGCATTCGACCTAGGCAACACATGATGCAAGGTATTAATCAAGGCATTTGTTTTAAAAAGAAATGTGATTAAAATCACATTCGAATTGATAATGAAGGGAACCCTAACATCAAAACACTCAATGATCCCTAATTTTCCTCATCATTTGCATTGGCCAAGTTAGAGAGAAAGGAGCTTTGTTGGGGCGCCACCATGGAAGGGCTAGGGTTTGAGCCTTGGAACTTGATTCTCCACAATTCTTGATGCCACCTTTATTGATTCTCCTCTGAAATCTGCTTGGTAAGTCATTTTATTTGCATTATGGTGCTTTTCTAACTTCATTTGAAGAGAAAAATGGCCTTTAGGCCGTAGCTGTCATTGTGTTTTGATGCATTTTTGTGTTTGGTTGTGTTGACCACCCCTTTCCATTCTTCATGGCCTCCATGAGAGACTTTTCTTGGGCATTTGTGAAGGCTTGTTCATGGGTTTTGATGTGCTTCTCCACAAAACATTGAAGGTGAGCTCTCCTATTTACATTTCAATGCATTTCCCTCTTAAATAAAGCTTATTCAATCTTTTATTTACAAACATCATGAAATACTGTGAGTTCTTGAATTCAACCATGTACAGGTCACAACCATCACTATGTATTCTCCTTTTTTTCTATATCACTATGTATTTTCCTTTTTTTTGTAGAACAAAAGATTATGGGCTCAACCCATATTATGCAAATGATATTTTTCAAATGAAAACACTTTTTGATTGAAAGCTTTCCATTTTCTAGGTTTTCAAAACCCCTCATAGTCGTAGTCTGTAGCTTGGTTTATTCATTTTTTGAAAGCTTCTCTATTGTTAAGGGCTTGAACCATTTTTGTTTCTTCTTCTATTTTCATTTTGAGCACAAACCATAAGTGGGTATATTGATTTATGGAGAGAAACTGCCTTTACAGGCCATGGGTATGAGAGCATGAACTAGGGTTTCTATGCATTTTTATGAGCTTAAACTATTTCCTTTTATCTCTACATTTGAAAACTCATAATATTATCCATGAAAATTTATGTTGAAACACATGATAGAATTAGTGCTCTCATTTCCAATATATGCAAAATGTGTCTTGTTTCCTCTATTCATGCATATGCATCTTGTGACATGACAAACTGGACATCATTGTCTCATTTTCTTTGAAACCCTAGGTAACTTGAGCATTGTTCATTGTTTTAGAAAACAATAATGTTTCATTTTTCCACATGCTACTATATTTTTTCTTGTTCACATTTAGGTAGTAGCTCTTCTCCACTTGGAAATCTTCTTTAATGTTGCAAGCTGGTATGTTATTCAAGTAACACTTGTATTTTTTTTGTTCAATGCATAGGTCAACAATTGTTTGATTTCTGTTTTGCTTGAAATGTATGACACAATGAAGTTCAACTCCATTTGACACCTTTTCAATAGATTACCAAGCAAAACATTTCTTCATACCTTCATGCACCTTTGATTGCACCATTTAGATGTGGTTGTCATGTTGTTTGCTCTTACTTGCTTGATGAAACATACAGAGATTCACTCTCAAATTCACTTTACCTTGACATGTTTTGACTTCTCATCATGCAACATTTTCTCTCAACCACTGTAGTGTTTATGTAGATTACTTTGATGCTCATCATCTCTTATTTCATGCATTTGAATGCTTCATAAAAAATGCACATTTCGCATCACATTTAATGAAACAAACTACATTCTGAAGCAAACTTACTCATTCTACAAATTTTCTCCATTGATGATGTTTTCCTCAAGCTACATTTAGCTCAAACACTTAATTTGTTACACCCACTGGCAACCATGCCTCTTTTCATTCATTCTCTACTTTCAGTAGCTCACTTGCAGCCATTGATAACTCTATCTTATTGATGGGAGAAGCCTCCTTTTGGTACTCCTCATGCATTTTTATCTCCTAGAAAACAACATGATGTGAAAACAATCATTGCATGGAAGATTTTGAAATATAAACACCTGGTGATGATGATTAGAAGCTTCTTCATTTTCTTCAGTTATCATTGCTTGATTTGTAAACAAGGCATTATGTATGCCTATTCACTATCACAATATGTGATGATGCACTTGATGGTAATTCACTTGAGTAATTGATCCTCTATGACCTTCAATTCATTGCACTGTCAGACTTGATTGTCCTAGATGGTCACTTGCTTGATTTTTCACGGCACTTGATGCACTCCTTCAGATGCATATCTCTTTAAGAAATTTTGAGTTGTTTCTTTTTCTGAAAACCCCTCTGTGGAATGTTGAGGGATAGCATGTTAGGTCTCAACCCTTGTGGGAGCCCGTTTTACACCACATGCTTAATGATATTCAAAACAAAAAAGCAACATGGCTTTTCCTATACCTGCACAAGAAACAAACAATGTTAGATTAAAAAAATAAATTTAGAAGTTTCTCATGATGTTTTCTCCTTGGTATTCTCTTGTACTCCTCTTGTTCTTGCTCAGTTGATTGAATGCATCATAGACATATTCTACATTACTGTTGATGGACCATGTAGGAATGTTCATAGTCTAAGCTCTAACAAAACTTTCATCTATTTGCGGGTTCACTTGGATCACGAAAGCAGAAAGGAGACCTCAACTCTGGAGGTAGCTTGAAGACACCATCAAGCAATGACAATTATGTTCTTTCTTACATGCTCTTTCTCCTTCTTTTATCTTCAATGGTGTAGAATATTCTTTTTGTTTCATTGTTCCAGCTACTCCCATGGCTTGTGTGGGACACTTAATTCTCCTTTTTACTCCAATGAATACAAAAAACAACATTTGTAAAATACTTGTTTAATTTTTTACTTCCTTTTCTTGCAAACAATGTATTGAACATTGTGAATGAATGATAGAATGAAAGCACTTATTTTATTTCTTATGCAATACTTAATGTTGCAAATCATATAAAGCAACTGAAAACACATTGCACTTCTTTAAAACTCAACAATTCAAGCATTTGCAATGGTTAAAACATCTACAGTAACAAACTGAAATTCTTCACCTTAAAATGAACTTTCATAACTAGCTTTGTCTATTTGAGCTGTGTGAAAAATTGATAACACTTTTGGCGACCTCTTCTAGATGCTTGCCTGCTAAGCACTAGGCCAGTTTCCTTATGAATATCCATTGGGTATGGATTCAATTATTCCCTTCTGAAACTCAAAAGTTTTGAAAAATCAAAAACTTGCAACTCCAAACAGCAGCAAAAACAACACTAGAAAAGCAAAACAACAAACAAACAAGGCCCTAGCGGCTAGAAAGCTAGGTGCAAAAGCACTTATTAAAAAGAAAAATACTAAAAGGAAAGTGATTCAAGCACTTATTTGCAGAAACTACTCTACTATAGTACAGAGGTAGAACTTAAAACCTCAGAAATAGTGTTTCAAATGGATCCCATTGACAGGGATCGAAAGTACTTCTTTAGTTAACCTTGAGAACCAAAAAGAATTATGCTCTCTGCATTTTATTATGACAAATGGGCCCTCCCAGATTGCATCAAATTTAGTATGTATCCTTGGCTTATTCTTGTTCTCATCCCATTTGAGCATGAAGTCCCAACAAAAAACACTCTAAACTTTGCTCCACAAAATTCTTTCACCACATTATCATTCAGCTCCTCATTTAAATGAAAATCAGCTTTCTGGGATAATATTTTGTCAAAGTACTTCTCATAAAGTGTTTTTTCACTAGTTTCCATTGACCTCGTCATGGTCATACTCCTTTTAACTTCAACATCAAAGTTAGGTAACCCTTCTGACCATTCGGTTGGAAGTTGTGGCTCAACAATGATTGTATCTTCACATTTTTTAGTAGAGAAGTCAAAATCCTTTAGCAATGGATTTTCTTTAGCCATATGATCTTCTCTCTCAAAATAATTTTCAATAGCTCTACTTCATTCAATGAGAAATTCTTCATCATAGACCTCTCCCTGATCCAAGGTTTGATCATCAATCTACATCTCCAACTATTCATGGTCAACCTCTCCATATTCTTTGGGGATTCTTCTTTGTTCGAAGTCTCATTTTCAAAAAGTACCTTCATCCATTCTTGGACAGATGTCTCATCCTCTCCAATACCTTCTTCCTGATCTGAAACTTGATCATTGAAGAGCAACTCCTTCCACTCCTTGATCACCTCCTCATCCTTCAAGAACTTTGCATCACTATTCAAAGGCTAACCTTGACCCTTAACCAAATTAGGGACCTCCACATTAGGTTCATGGATTACATAAATTTCTAACCTTTCCTCCATGTGGCTAAAAGGATCAAGGTTGTGATCCTGGGCTACCAGCTCGTCAAGGTTTCCCTCCTTATTGGGTACATTTGGTCCTGAGGTCATGACTTGATTCTCTAGCCCATCCATGGTGTATAGGTTAGCATTTATTGGACTAGGAACATGTGGTTTGATATGGTCTCTTGCCAATGGTTCAGACCTGATTGTTACCTTAGTTCCATATCGAGTTCTAAAGAAGAGGTGAGACCAATCAGCTAATAGGAAACCCCCTAATTTGATTGTAAAATCCCTTGAAAAACAGTTCAAAATGGGGAGGCAACTCTATTACATGTAGGTCTTGGGAAACAGAGAAATTGGGGCAAGCGTGCAGTGTAAGGGGCAGATTTTTTATGATACCTATTGTTTGGACATAAAATCAATCCAATTGCACAACACCTTTTGACACAGGTTCGTAAACCAGTCCTAACTTATCTGCTAAGCTTTTTGGCATGACGGAGAAGCTAGCTCTGGAATTTATCATATAGTTATGGATGAGTTTTTCACCTATAATTAGAATTAGAAAGAAAGGTGAGGGTTTAACTTCTTGATTTTGCTGGCCTTCTTTAATCTTTGGACCATTAGCAAGTATAGTTCTTCCTTTTTCTACATTCACAACATCTTTAGAAGAAATTTCAGATAGTGCATTTTGTAACAAATCTTTTTTCCCTGTGATGTGTAATGCATCCATAATAGATAAGCTGACTATAGCTTTTTCCAAATTCTCAACTACATTGAAAAAGATTGGATTTACCTTTTGTTGTCCTGAAGAATTAACAACATTGTTATTTACCTTATGTTGTTCTCTCTGTAGAATATGCACCTTCGGTTGAGCTGCAGGAACATTCTAAGATGGAACAACATAATTTTTGTCTCTCACAGCTTGTTGTTGTGAGTTTACAGCTTTTTGTTGCAAACTTGCAACTTTTTGTTTAGCTTCAACCACTCTCCGTTTTGACCTTGTGTTTGCAGCAATGAATGAACCTTGATGATTCTAACCCTAGAGATGATTAACCCCACAATATTCTACACTTTGCCAGTTCACTAAAGCAATTTCAGAATTGCTTGGTTGTTTTGCATCCTCATTTGGCAAACATTCTGGGGTAGCACACTAGTTTGTACCATGAGGGCCTAATTTTCCAATCTACTCATGCAAGCAGCCTAATTATGTGGTTGATTGCATGAGTAATGCCACTCGTGCTCTTGTGCTAGATTATTTTGTAGAACAAGATCCCTTGATGTGACAACAATGTTTGGATCATAAGGCTGGAAGGATTGGGGTTAAAACCTCTTCTCTGTCCTTGGAAATCACTTTGAAATGATGGCCTACTTCGCTGGTTTGGCTAATAGGAAGCTTGATAAGGCCTATTTTCTTGGCCAAATTATTTTTTCGAGACTCACGAACTCGTTACTAAAGGTCTTACCAAAGTTTTGCAGCATGCTTTTTAACTCTTGGATTTCCTTATTTTGATCAACAATGACACTTTCTTGAGTAGCATCCCTATAACCTATAGCTAGGGCTAGCAAAATAGTAGCAATGGGAGGCAAATTAATAGGAATGGGTGGTTGGATCTCAGTAAAGATAGGAGTGGGTGGTCTAGGTGCAATTTTCTCAGCTTGGATTAGACAATTTTCAGCCCTTACAACAATGTCATAGGAATTTAGAAAAGTGAAACCCCCCATAGACTATATCATAATTGTTATTTCAACATTAAAGGCTTTTAGGAAAAATAGATAGGCATGTTCGGGTGTGGGTTTGACAATTTGAGGTATCCTATCCCAGGTTCTTTGAAACCTAAAATTGAAGTCGGTCATATGCTCATGTGGAACACGCTTGATAGTGCTTAGTTTTTCAAGCAATGAAAAGTGGTCTAACTTGTCCATGAACTATCGGTGGAGACCATCACCAAGTTGGTCCCAAGTTGCAATGGAGTTGGTTGGGAGCACTCTGAACCATTGAAGGGCTTTTCCCTTCAATGAGGTAGCCAACAATGTTATGGCTACATTCTCTTATGTTATGCATTGAGCACAACGTTGCCACATTTCTAATATGTTCAACTGGGGTAGTTTGGTCCTCTCCTGTGAAGTATGGAAGCCCCTTGAGTGCACCAACTAGAATGTCATCATGCCTGGCCAGCATTAACGAGTTTCCCCTGTTGAATGGAGCAAAAGAAAATTGCCTCGCCATAGGAGGTACTTGAGATATTAGAGTTGGGTTCCTCCTTACTGAGACAATGGGACTAAGCTCAGGAGGCATAGACTTTTCTCTTCTTGCCAAATCAAAATTCCTCCTTGGTGTTTTTCCTCTTCTTCTCAGTGGGGAGAGTTGCAAATACTCAAAAGGTGATGGACTTGATCTTGTCTGGATTCTTCTCATAAGCTATCTTCACCAAATATGTAATAAAACAAGCATTCAGGAGTCACCGGGTATACTTTATGGACCTTTGTAGGCATAAAATATTGTTGCATATACCATACAATAGTCAATAACTTAAAAATGACTCTAAATACAAGTCCCTAGAGTCCCACTAGGCGTGCCAAAAATTGTTGGCAACCAGGATTGCACCCTCAGTTAAGCTAGGCTTGGCTATCATGTTGCAAAATGGAAACACTCCCTGATTTGTGGGTCAATCAATTGGTGGGAGTGAATCTCCAGAGTGAGATGGTTCCCTCTAGCTAATCACCTAACCTATAAACTTTTTCAAGGGAAAGGGATAGGAAGAAAGTTGAAAATAAAACCTACAACTAATAATGATCAACTAGATATCTAAGTTTTTGACAAAACTTGACTCACAACACCTCTCTCAAAGTAATTTTCTCTCACAATCCACTTTAGAACATTTAGCTCATTAGTGTTTTGCATAAATATTCCTAAACAATGAATACAATATGCAACTTGAACTATCTGTCACTCCTGGCTATAACTCACAATAATAAGACAAGGAAGGAACCACTACTTTGAATCACAAAAAAAATAGATTATCACTATGAGCTCATGACAAGAAAAGAGAAAGGAAAACTTTGGTGCTTTACTGCAAATGAAGGAGCAAGACATCAAAATTTGATTCAAACAAGTTTACAAAACTCTCAACAATGCATAAGAGAGCAAGAAACAAAATTTTGAACCCTGAGAAATTCAAAATTTCTCTAACTTATAGGCATCAAGTGACATCCATGGTGCAAAAATAGAAAAATTAGGCTCACTGCATCATCAAAAAGCAACTCATTCTACATTTTCAAGTTCAAGGAAAAATCCTAAAAAGAAGGGGCTCTAACTGCTCCAGAAAACTTTACCAAAATGGAAACTTCTCATCTCCAACAAGTTGATCCAAAAACTCCACAAAATCAAGTCCAAAACTGCCCAGAATTGAAAATAGAAAGTTCTAACTACCACCTCTGTTCCAAATCCACCTAGGAACTAAAACTCAAAATAGAAGGTTTCCAAGAAGACTTGAGTGTATCAACTACATTTTAAACACTAACAAACACCAATGTAATTTATAGAAACATTACCATTAGTGTTGTTTTACAATCATATGCAGTTTTCTGAATTACAATATAGAAAGCCTGATTGCTTTTGATTTTTTCAATTTACCTCCAATTGCTCTGATTTTTATTTTCTATCTCCAAATATTTTGATTTTTGCATCAATATTTGGAAAAAATAAAAATATTATACAAGATCTCTATACACTTGATTTTTCTACAAAAAATCACAAAAAATAATTAAAAACCCCATCACATAAAGTGATTCAAAACCCAAGTGAACTCTAAAATATTTAGGACTTAGGCAAAATAGAGGGCCTAAAGTCATTGTTCAATTTTTTCTAAGGCCAGGCTCATGGCATCAAATGTCTCTAAGGCATTGCAAGGTAAGCTTACCCTAATGTGAGGGGAAATGTGCATGGTTTTGATTTGATTTTCTTTAAAAATCAAAGAAAATAAATGCCTAAGGCATTTGACCTAGGCAACACATGATGCAAGGTATTAATCAAGGCATTTGTTTTAAAAAGAAATGTGATTAAAATCACATTCAAATTGACAATGAAGGGAACCCTAACATCAAAACACTCAATGATCCCTAATTTTCCTCATCATTTGCATCGACCAAGTTAGAGAGAAAAGAGCTCTGTCGGGACACCGCCATGGAAGGGCTAGGGTTTGAGCCTTGGAACTTGATTCTCCACCATTCTTGATGCCACCTTTATCGATTCTCCTCTGCAATTTTCTTGGTAAGTAATTTTATTTGCATTCTAGTGCTTTTCTAACTTCATTCGAAGAGAAAAATGGCCTTTAGGTTGCGACTGTCATTGTGTTTTGATGCATTTTTGTGTTTGGTTGTGTCAACCACCCTTTGCCATTCTTCATGGCTGCCATGAGAGACTTTTCTTGGGCATTTGTGAAGACTCGACTACGTGTTTTGATGTGCTTCTCCACAAAACATTGAAGGTGAGCTCTCCTATTTACATTTCAATGCATTTCCCTCTTAAATAAAGCTTATTCAAGCTTTTCTTTACAAACATCATGAAAGACTGTGGGTTCTTGAATTCGGCCATGTACAGGCCGCGGCCATCTCTATGTATTATCCTTCTTTTTTGTAGAACAAAAGATTATGGGCTCAACCCATAATATGCAAATTATATCTTTGTCAAATGAAAACACTTTTTAAGTGAAAGCTTTCCATTTTTTGGGTTTTCAAAACCCCTCATGGCCGTAGTTTGTAGCTTGGTTTCTTCATTTTTTGAAAGCTTCTCTATTGTTAAGGGCTTGAACCCATGTTGTTTCTTCTTGTATTTTCATTTTGAGCACAAACCCTAAGTGGGTATTGTGATTTATGGAGAGAAACTTCCTTTACAGACTATGGGTATGAGAGCATGAACTAGGGCTTCTATGCATTTTTTATGAGCTCGAACTATTTCCTTTTATCTCTACATTTGAAAACTCATAATATTATCCATGAAAATTTATGTTAAAACACATGATAGAATTAGTGCTCTCATTTCCAATATATGAAAAATATGTCATGTTTCCTCTATTCATGCATATGCATCTTGTGACATGACAAACTGGACATCACTGTCTCATTTGCTTTGAAACCCTAGGTAAATTGAGCATTGTTCATTGTTTTGGAAAAAAATAATGTTTCATTTTTCCACATGCTACTATATCTTTGCTTGTTCACATTTAGGTAGTAGCTCTTCTCCACTTAGAAATCTTCTTTAATGTTGCAAGCTAGTATGTTATTCAAGTAACACTTGTATTTTCTTTGTTCAATGCATAGGTCAACAGTTCTTTGATTTATGTTTTTCTTGAAATGTATGACACAGTGAAGTTCAACTCCATTTGACACCTTTTCAATAGATTACCAAGCAAAACATTTCTTCATACCTTCATGCACCTTTGATTGCACCATTTAGATGTGGTTGTCATGTTGTTTGCTCTTACTTGCTTGATGAAACATACAAAGATTCACTCTCAAATGCACTTTACCTTGACATGTTTTGACTTCTCATCGTGCAATATTTGCTCTCAGCCACTATAGTTTTTTTATAGATTACTTTGATGCTCATCATCTCTTATTTCATGCATTTGAATGCTTCAGAAAAAATGCACATCTGGCTTCACATTTAATGAAACAAGGCAATGTGATTTTCTTGTATGTTTGTAGCATAGAAATTTTGAAGCAAACTTACTTATTCTGCAATTTTTCTCCATTGATGATGTTGTCCTCAAGCTACATTCAACTCAAACACTTAATGTGTTGCACCCACAGTCAACCATGCCTCTTTTCATTCATTCTCTACTCTCAGTAGCTCACTTGCAACCATTGATAACTCTATCAAGCCTCCTTTTGGTACTCCTCGTGCATTTTTATCTCCTAGACAACAACATGATGATGTAAAAACAATCATTGCATGGAATATTTTGAAATATAAACACCTGGTGATGATGATTAGAAACTTCTTCATTTGCTTCAGTTATCATTGCTTGATTTGTAAACAAGGCATTATGTATGTCTGTTCACTATCACATTATGTGATGATGCACTTGATGGTAATTCACTTGAGTAATTGATCCTCTATGACCTTCAATTCATTGCATTATCAGACTTGATTTTCCTAGATGGTCACTTGCTTGAGTTCTCATGGCACTTGATGCACTCCTTCATATGCATATCTCTTTGAGCAATTTTGAGTTGTTTCTTTTCTGAAAACCCCTCTGTGGAATGTTGAGGGAGAGCATGTCAGGTCTCAACCCTTGTGGGAGCCCGTTTTACACCACATGATTTATGATATTCAAAACAAAATAGAAACATGGCTATTCCTATACCTACACAAGAAACAAACAATGTTAGATTAAAGCAATAAATTCAGAAGTTTCTCATGGTGTTTTCTCCCTGGTATTCTCTTGTACTCCTCTTGTTCTTGCTCAGTTGATTGAATGCATCATAGACATATTCTACATTACTGTTGATGGACCATGTAGTAATTTTCATAGTCTGAGCTCTAACAAAACTTTCATCCATTTGCAGGTTCACTTGGAGCACGTAAGCAGAAAGGAGAGCTCAACTCTAGAGGAAGCTCGAAGACACCATCAAGCAATGACGGTTATGTTCTTTCTTATATGCTCTTTCTCCTTTTATCTTTAGTGGCGTAGAATATTCTTTGTGGTTCATTGTTCTAGCTACTCCCACAGCTTGTGTGGGACACTTTATTCTCCTTTTTACTCCAATGAATACAAAAAGCAACATTTGTAAAATACTTGTTCAATTTTGTACTTCCTTTTCTTGAAAACAATGTATTGAACATTGTGAATGAATGACAGATTGAAAGCACTTATTTTATTTCTTATGCAATACTTAATGTTGCAAATCATATAAAGCAACTGAAAACACATTGCACTTCTTTAAAACTCAACAATTCAAGCATTTGCAATGGTTAAAACATCTGCAGTAACAAATTGAAATTCTTCACCTTAAAATGAACTTGCATAACTAGCTCTGTCAATTTGAGTTGTGTGAAAAATTGATAACACATACCTTCTTTTGTTTTTACAGTACTTTTTACGAAGGAAAATACTTAAGATGTTAAGTAGACAGTCATAAGAATGATATGACAGATCATTGAAATACTCAGTGAAACTTGTAATCTAAATTATGTTTAGATTATATATATAAATACATAAATCCGTATTTTGTTTCTTCTTGGAAACTTGTGTGGAAAAATAGTTATATACCAAAACAGAATAGTGATACCTCAGTTGACTAGAGCACCTATGGGTATTTGCTGCTATAAGGTAGATAACTATTATATTAGAAAGTTACCTTCCAGGATGGGTGCCAAAATGGAATTAAGAGAGTATAGGTTTGCTTTACTAGAACTTATTGTTTGTTGTTGTTGCAACACTCTTTTTTATGCTTGGCCAAGCAATATAGTTCATTATGTATGTATGAATGAACTTTGTGATTTCACTCTTTGTCATTCCTAGCATAGATCTGGAACTTTCTTTTCTAATGAGTAGATAGAAATTGCATGTTGATGTTTAGGCACTCACCAAATTTCAGCTTGCAAGTTGTTCTATTGCTCAACTTTTCATGCAGGGTCAAGCATTCTTCAAGTCGAAAGAATACTGAGGAAGCATAAGCTTCGTGGTTGGGCAGTAAAGTGCTTCAACCATGTTCTCATCCACCAGTGGAGGCGAGCATTCTTAGTTGTTCACCAGACTGCTATAGTCTATTATGTAACTTGATGTAAAATCTTTTATGTACTTGATAGAAAATGTGCTATGTAATGACATTGTGGCCTTAGGAGCCAAGTGAAACCTGATATTGTAATTTGAATTTTGAAGTGAATATAAGAATACTTGACTCATCTTAAATGGACATGTGTAGCTATGATCGATTTTAGCCACTAGTTATGTCTTTTTAATTTGGAGTATATTCATGTGTCATTTACAATAATGTTAATTAAGTAATAATTAGGAATGGGTTATTAGAGGGCATCTTTTGATAGCTAATAACTTATTTTTCAAGGCACCAACATTTGGCAAAAAGTGCCAACTCAAAATTTCATGCCCCTTTTGATGGTGCACAAATATTTAATAATATAAATGTAAAATTATCATGAGAAAAAATAAAATAATAATAAGTAAATAACTTAGTAATTTTCAAGGTTGAGACACCTTAATTCCTAACATTCTCTCATTTGTTTAATAGCTTGCAAGAGCTAGGGAAATCACATCATCAAGGAATCAACTAAGTACAAGAAACAAGTGCACCAAATGAACTTTTTTGTGCTCGAATGAGTTTGTTAAGATAATCTGCAACATTCACTTGAGTGTCAATTTTTTCAACTCAATTTGTCCATTAGCAATCATTTCATGAACAAAATGGTATTGAACATCCACATTCTTATTCTAGACATGATAAATAGGATTCTTAGCTAAATGAATTACACTCTAACTATCACAACCAATTTGAACTGTCATGCAACCAAAACCAATACATGAACACATTTTTTTAACAATATCGCCTCCTTAGAAACATGGGTAGCAGCCATATACTCTGCTTCAATAGTGGATAAAGAAACCTTAAGCTACCTCTTACTCATCCAACTTATAGCTCCTCCAAACAAAGTAAACATGTACCCACTAGTGGACATACAACTATCTACACCATCTTCCCAACCTGCATCAACAAAACCTTGTATGTCCAATATCTTATCCACATTTTTAGTATCAAAATAAACCAAACAATAATCAGAAGTACAACACAAATATCTCAACACCTTCTTTGTATAATTCCAATTCTCTCTACCATAGTTAGACATAAACCTTCTCAAAACTCCCATTACTTAGGTAATATCAAGTCTATTGCAAACAATTGCATACATCAAACTTCCTACAACACTAGCATATGTCATTTTAGACATATCCTCAAAATCATCTTCAGATTTAGGACACGTATCTAAAGTTTAGTGCAAATTGGTAAAGAAATTATAACTGGTTTGCAATCATGCATACTAAATATGTGCAAAATAGTGGTCACATACTTACTTTGTGACAACCAAAGCTTTATATTTCCTTGATCTCTTCTTATTTCCATTCTCAATATGTATCTCCTTGCACCCAAAATTTTCATCTCAAATGCATCTGAAAGTTGATCTTTCAACTCACTAATCACACCTTTTGTGTTACCAAAAAACAAAATATCATCCACATACAAGGAAAGAAATAGTAATTGATCATCAATACATCTAATGTAAACATAGTGATCCTCTTCACTTATATCAAAGCCCAATTTCAACATAAAATAGTTAAATTTTTTATACCACATCTGAGGTGATTATTTTAAACCATAAAGAGACTGTTTGAACCTGCAAACCAAGTGTTTTTTCCCTTTTACCTCAAATCATTTTGGTTTTTGCATATAAATTTCCTCTTTCATATCTTCATGCAAAAAAATAGTCTTAACATCTATTTGCTCAATTTCAAAATCAAAAGCAACAAGTATGGATAGAAGAAATCTAATAGAAGATAATTCAGCATCAAGAGAGAAAATTTCACCAAAATCAACTCCCTCTCTTTGGGAGTATCCCTTAGCAACTGGTCTAGCTTTGTACTTCTCTAATGAACCATCTGCTCCAAACTTATTTTTGTAGACTCACTTACAACCAATGGCTTTCCTTCATTTGGGAAGATGAACAAGATCCCAAGTATCACAAGTGTCTAAAGTCATCATCTCCTCCTACATGGCTAGTTGTCAAGAATCATTATCATATGCAAGAAGAGTTTCCTTGTAGGATCTAGGCTCATCATCAGTACTCAATAAAGCAAATATACAACAAAATATGGTGGGTTATACCTGTCAACTAGATTTCATTGTCTAGTGGATCTTCTCAAGGGTGGAGTGAGAGAATCTTCCTCAATTTCTTCAATGTGCTCAACTTCTTTTGTCACAAAAGTCTTCCTCTTTAGAAATTTCACTTGAAATATTTTCTTCTTCTCCATCCCCAAATCCATTATTATGTTCTTTCTTATGTGCATCTTCTTGCTACAAATCAAAATGCACTATATTTTTCCTTTCCTTCTCTTCTTGCTATATAGAATAAAAAATAACTCTAAGTTCCATAAAAATAACATATCTAGAATAGAAAAATTTTATGGTTAGAGGATTTCATAGCTTATAACATTTTTCATTCTCACCATATCCAATGAAGATGCATTTCTCTTCTTTTAGATCCAACTTAGAACACTTTTCCTTAGGCACGTGAACAAAAGCCTCACAACCAAAAAACTTAAATGTGAAACAAAAGGTTTCTTACCTATCCACACTTCATAAGGTGTTGAATCAAGAGCCTTGCAAGGAGATTTGTTAATTGAGTATCAAGCAATACACACAACTTTTACCCATAAACATTTATCAAACTATGTATTGCTTAACATACTTCTGGCTCTTTCCATAATAGTTTGATTCATCCTTTCTACAACACCATTCCATTGTGGTGTATAAGGATTTGTCTTGTCTTATGATATATGCATGCTTACAAAACTCATCAAATTCCTTAGAGCAATATTCCCCTCCATTATCTGATCTTAATACTTTTATTTTCAATCTTGATTGGTTTCTACAAAGGCTTTAAATTCCTTAAACTTGGTGAAAACTTTAGATTTAAATTTCATAAAGTAAATCCATATAAATCTAGATACATAATCAATGAAGGTAACAAAAAAAATATTTGTCAATAGAATCATTATCTATAAGACCAAACACATCCATATGAACAATTTCTAATTTATCTTTTGTTTTATTACTTCCTAAAGAAAAAGATGCTTTGTTTTGCTTTCCAAACACATAATGCTCATAGAAATCAAAGTGCTCATCAAAATAAGATAAATCGTCCGACAAATTTTTATTTCTACACTCCTTCACATGTCCTCTTTTCCTGTAATTCCAACACTTTGTTCTTTATTCCAAGAGTCCTAGAATGAAATTTAGACTTTTCTGTAGGCCCTTGATCTCCCTTAGGCCCTCTTTCTTTAGGCCTACCCCTAACATTAAGAACTATTAAAATTATCTAATGCTCTGATACCATGTTAAAACTTTAAAACAGAATGCATAGAGTTGTTGCTTTGTTTCCCAATTAGCTGGGAATACCCAAAACAAGATGCGGAATAACAAAAACAAAATAGATGGACACACACACACAGTTGGGCATGCAAACTTGCTTCTTCTATTAACTCAAAAAAATAACAATTTCAAAATATTCCAAACTTGAAACTACAAATTACTAATGACAAACTAGACTTGTAGCAATCTAGAGTTGCACCCACAAACTCAAAAACAATCAGGAGCTTCTCAAAGCTCATTTTTCTTCTTCCTACACTAAACGATTTGGAGCTATCCGTTGCTTCTGGAAAACACTAACCAATCCAAAGCTATTTGCTGCTCCTTGAACACATACAAAACAATTTGGAGCTATATGTTGCTCCCTGCAAACATTTTGCACTTCACTCACAAAACATTCTCTATTGCTGCTACAACATCACTTCCTTGCAACTTACTTGCTACACACTCTAACTCATCTTATTTGACTATTACATTCCTTTTATTTGTCTTCACAACAAAAAATTCCCTCTCAAAATTCAAACTTACCTACCACAATAAATTATGCAGTCAGGGGCAGAATAGGGATGAAGATCCCAAAAACTTGTCGTTGAAGAAATCCTCCTGACAGGTAGGTGAACTGGGAGTTGACATGAGAAAGGACTCAACCAATAAATATTTCCAACAAGAACATCCACTAAGCTATCCATAGTCTTCCTCATTTCTTGTGACAACAAAGTGCAATAAGTGCATCCATCATGGGATATTCAAGGTTAGTAGTGATAGCAAGGATGAAATTTTCCCATGACTTAGGTAAATAAAAAAGAAACATAATGCATTTGTCATCTTCCTTAAGTTTAACATCTATAGATGCTAATTGACTCAAAATTAAATTAAATGAATTTAAATTTTCTACAATGGATTCACCTTCCTTCATTTTATGAGAAAACAATTTTCTTTTCAAATGCAGTTTGTTCACAAGGCTCTTGGCTTGATAAATCTCACCCAACCGTTTTCATAACGCAAATGCATTCTTTTCTTCAAACACATTCAAGAGGACAAAATCTACAAGACATAATTGAATAGTACCTCATGTATTTTTGTCCATCTTCTCCCAATCATCTTGACTGGTTGCATTAGGTTTCTTTTCTTTTTTTGCAGCCACCCATTGATCTCTTTCTTCAAGGAGATCCTCAATTTTTAGATTCCATAGCTCATAGTTAGATCCATTATATTAAACTTTTCAATGTTTAACTGAGATGTAGCTGCAGCCATGATTCTTACAAACACAAACTTGAAAAACAAAACTCCCACTGCAACACAAAAAGCCTTCACACTTCCACCAATAGACAAAGATGGTCATGCTCTAATACTAAATGTTAGAAATGAAGGTAACCAATACAAAATATGGAAATCTTATTTAACTTGCAAAATTGAAAAACTAAACTATAGAATATCAATGGAGAAATGATCTAACAACAAAAAATTAACACAACTCAAGAGTCCTACATGTAACACAAGGATTTACATGGAGAAAACCCTTTCAGGTAAAAAATCCACCAAGAAAATGGGGAAATATGTATTATTCTTCAAAGAGATTATAATATGTAAAATTTCCTTAATCTTGCATCCAAGCCAACAACATATATGTACTTGTAAAACATCTCTAATATCTCCATCTCAACCCCTCAATATATAGACTCGTGAGGGCTCAAAATACCACTATAAACCATTACCATGGGTCAAAACAAGGCTCCAAAATACCACGGTAAAAATCGGTACGACCCTTACATGTTATACATGTTCTCTTACATGACTTTACACCCTCTTATAGGTTGTCATAAAAAATCCTTATAAAATAGGAGATGCTCTTACATGCATCATAGACCGTCAATAGTCTATCCCCTACTTCTATCCCTTACAATTGTCATAGAATCTATCATAACATCCTTAAAATAGACTTTCCATGTTAGACCACTAATAACTTGTTTTTCAAGGCACCAACGTGTGGTAAAAAGTGCCAACTCAAAATAGCACACTCCTTTTGATGGAGCACAAATATTTAGTGATATAAATGTGAAATTATCATGGGAAAATATAAAATAATAATAATAAATAACTTAAGAATTACAAAGGTTGAGAAACCTTAATTCCAAACAACTTACACCATATATAATAGCCAAAGTAATGCATAATCAATTAATGGGATACAATGTCACATAAATCATATAATCATCATATCCAAAATAACTCAAGATCAATGCACATCATCCTAACATGAAAATGTGATAACCTACAATCATCTAAAATGCTAACACAATAATAATAACATCCATCGATGAACATGTGTGTGTGTCTATAGAGGTAAGGTAAAGTATAACACTATCAAATCTAAACATGAGAGTATCAAATGCATCATGCAATATACAGTCAAGATCCAAATGCCAATACAAAATTGCATTGAAAACACCTCAACAACAAAAAAGAATAAGGTATAATAATAATTAGTAACAAAGCTAAATCTATGGATACAAAAGTAACCATGCATAAACATTAACATCCATCAATGAACATGTGTGAGTAGTCTATAAAGGTAAGGTAAACTATAACACTATCAAATAAACATGAGAATATCAAATGCATCATGCAATATACAAGCAAAATTCAAATGCCAATACAAAATTACGTCGAGAACACCTCAACAACAAAAAGAATAAGGTATAACAATAATCAAAGCTAAATCTATGGACATAAAAGTAGCCAAGCACAAACATCAAAGGCTTTACACCTAAAGTAGATCCATTTTATTTTTGATTAGTTTCATGACCAATTGAATAAAAAATTCTTTAGACACTTATTAAATTGCGCCCAACTGTACATAGTTGGTTTCGTCATCTTCTCACATGAAAATATAGCTTCCCCTCCATACAAGAGCATGTCCAATCATTTTTAACCAAGCAGAGAAAATTGAATGTGATTTACTCACATTATAGACACTAAAATTCACCTTCATTTTCTCGATCCAAGTATCTCAATTTTTTGCATCTACTTGATCTTGAAAGGTTTTAACATCTACCTTGGTTTCAACTTCAAATGGGGTAGTTCCAATTCTTACCTCATGCTCTCTTCCCAAATGTGATCATTGCCACCCTGCTCTTTTTTCCCATCATCTCCAACACTTATTTGTCAAAGCTCAAACCAAGAAATTGGTAGATAATTGGTTTTGTATCATTTGAGTTTGATGTCTTGCTATTTTTTTTGTTAAGTTATCCATTGTTGATGTTCTATTACCCGTTGTACATGACTCCCTAAGGTTGAAACTCTTGTATTTCAATCACTCATTTCAATTTCTTGATTCCAACTGTGAGTTCCTATCTCTAGATTCTCTTAGACTAATTGTTCATCACTTGAAGACCTTGTCACCACCATACAATCCATTTAACCTTGATTTCCCATGAGTTTGAGTATTCTTTGATGCCAAAATGAATTGTAATCACTACAAAAACTGAAATTCTAACTTTGAAATCATTTAGATATTGAAATACAAACTACTTGTATATTTTCAATAAAAGTTTGGAATGTAATTATGCTCAAATACGACTATTAAAATCTAAGAAAACATAGGTAATCACAATACACACTTTCCCCTAGGAAACCCCCTAATTTGAGAGGAAGACCCAACTTAATAGGGCCTAAATAGCAATGCTTTGTGATTTTCACTCATCCAACAATCAATACCTGACTTTCTTCTTTACTTGTGTATGTTGCTAGTCTTCACTCAAATGCACTTAAGTAACTCAAACCATCCTAAACTTCTAAAAAGTTGTGTTGTTTTGATTCCCATTTTTTTTTTTTAGCCAAAGAGCATATTGCTCATATATATTTATGTTATATATAAAATAATGTGTACATATATTTTGATTCCCATTGTTACTTTCAATTGAAACCACCAAATGCCTTTTTGAATTGAAACTAACAATTTTGAGATCACCATTGTCAATTTCAGAATTGTCACTTATTTATAGAGTCATGCTAGTGATTAGAGACATGATTAGTGACATGATTACATTTTCATCCACCGTTGTTTTTCAAACCAAGTGCTCCTATCAAAACTGGAAACTTTTTATTATAAACAAATACATACAATTGACCAACAATTAAAGCGAAAGACCATTTCAAATCAATAGTCTCTAACCTACCTTTTTAAACTCTTTAATTAGAATTAAAAATGATACATAAGAGTCTATTAATGCTTTAAGTCAATGATATATTTTAAGTGTCTAATCATAACTCTAGACTCCATTGCTCATTCTAGAATCTATAACATAGAATCTATTGGTATTTAAGTTGAACAACTTATATTTATATTATAGATGTCCAATCATACAGCTTTAAACATGCCCAATTCATTAGAAAAAATGGTTTGGATTTATCTTGACCGAGGGTTACGTTTGGATAGGAGCTTGCGTGGATATTTTATTTTATTGGACTTTAATTTCAATCCAAATAATTTTGTAATTGAAAATTTATGATATCACACTTGTCTCTCACTACTCATTGTTCTACTGGGTCCAGGTGACCTCATCCGATCACTAACTGATATTAGTAAATCCTCTGCATATCTACTTTTTAATTAAGGGCACTACCAAGATCATATCCTACAGCAATTGTTTATCACTACCCTAGAGATCTGCTTGAAGATTTCAACTCCTATTTCTCAGTCCCAAATTCTAGATATCCAAGCATTTCTTTTTCTTATCATAATAACATCAATAAATCATTTTGTATTGAAAAATGAAAGCACGAGACTTTTCTCCAGTTCAGTCAAAAAACGGAGATGTGCGCTGTCGTCTAGTTTAAGCATATACACAGTTTCATCATATCTTTTGATGGACCTATCTGACCAAACAATATCCAATCTGATTGGCCAAATGCGTTCTAGTTTCCTCTGAGGCTTCCAAGCTATAGTGGAGCAAAATATTCAAATGGTGGGATCTGCACTTAGTTTGTAAACTGCTTGTAATTAAAAATCGTCAATTACATCAAATGACATCAGCACAAGCTAGAGAACACTCACAAGGCTGAGGAAGACTTTTACCTAATTCATACTTACAGATTGATAAAGCTTTTTTGTGCAGGTAATGCCAAGTGTAAACCCCATCCATTTACAATTAAGACTGCCCAATACTCTACAGAGGTACCCATTAGTTATAGATTTTGTAAGCCCTAAAATTGCAAAATCTCGTAAGTCCTGTGTTCCCTTTGTTGTCCTCGATCTATCCTGCCCATCCTTGATTTTCACTCACAGAATTCTTTCAATGGGTCCCCCATGGTTATTTTATACTCAAGTGCTATGTTTTATATCCCTTCAGGGCTTTGTCATGCGCCCAACTTACAAAAATTCAATTTTTTGTAAGGATGGTGCTTAAGTTCATTTCTGGCCTTGGGACAGTTTTTCATTTGCTTTGGTGTATTTTTCCTCTTTCTCCCTGCAATCCCAGTTACCTACTCATGTTTTCTCTGCCCCCCGGTTCCTCTTTTTCTCAGGGATCCCAATTTCCCCAATCCCTGAATCCTCTTTTTGTGGCATTGGACTTCTCTGAGCCCCGATCTTGCTCTGTCTCTTGCCACCACCTTTATTTTGGGCTCTAGGCTTCCAGATTTCAGACTAACACCTTACCTCATAGGCAAATGGTATCGTGCACTTCCAATCCCCTTTTTCTGATGGATTCCCCTTTCCTCTCCTTGTTCTTTCACCATTAGTATCAAGC
The DNA here is from genome assembly GCA_007258455.2 of Sequoia sempervirens. Lineage (NCBI taxonomy): Eukaryota > Viridiplantae > Streptophyta > Pinopsida > Cupressales > Cupressaceae > Sequoia > Sequoia sempervirens. Next base: position 130,028,271 of record VDFB02373365.1, on the reverse strand, counting down.
ATTCCTATTCCCTAATCCACAACCGCTTTCACTCTTGTGGATTTTCAGGCCTCGCCATGCCTTCCTCCCTGAAGTGCACCTTCCAACTCACAATTCCAAAACCCAAACCCCGCCATTCCATTCATTGTTTCTCTTTAGGCTCTCACAATTCTGCCTACCTCTCTACTTCTCCTCCCATGGTAGCAAGTATGCAAATTTCCCAACACACTTTCTCCTTTCCGCTCTTCAAAATTCCTAATGCTCGCATACATGAAGAAAACTATCATATGATATCCCAAACCTCAAATCCTTCACTTCATTTCTCGAAAGTCCGAAGATTTTTTCCCCCTCTTTCATTCACATGCAAATTCCCCAATTCCTAACTCCCAATCTGTCTTGGCATCTTGGTACACAATTTTCCTAAGTCCCATCATTGGGCCTATAAGATATTTTTTACCATTTGAGCACTACTCAAGAATGAGTTGTTGTGGAACCCTGAGGTTTGCATGCATTGTTCCACCTACCTGCCTTACACTTTTAGAGGCATCATTAATGATCAAAATTGAATGCAATAAACATGTGCTGCTATCTAATTCCACCCAAAGTGTCTTTGAGCCCCTCAAAATGCCCATATCGACATGCAAGGCCATGTGATGAAGTTGAGAATGTGTATGGGCATTTGAGCACCATAAATGCAAACCCTAGCTATTGCAAGTCTATAAACAAGTCCCAAGGTACTCTTTGAACGCAAGGACATTCTCACCGCCCTAGGTTACTGAACATTAGATCCATGGAGTTTTCAATTGTAAGCGGATGACTAGCGCATTGAATACCTTGACCCACAAAAAGAATTCTACGACCCCCAACAAGTTGCCAAAATGCATGTAATTGAAGCGTAATAAATACATGAATGAAAGGTGTAACAAAGGTTAATTATTTTGTTACTGCCGAGGGTAGTAGGTTTCAAAGAGTTATCTAGGGTTTTATTTCAACAAGTCTAATGTGTTAGTTGGGTAACACGTTTTGTAAGTCACAAGAAGGTTTTCAAATGGCAATTGTGTCTATAATTGAATGTCTACATGACAATTTGTAAATCTTCAATGAAATCTTCGAACCTAGTTGTGGGTTTCCTCTAGCTACATTTGCTGACATAATTGTAGTAGGGGTTTGATGAATATGACAATGTTTAAAATCATTGCAAAGCTTTTATGGTGGTCATTCATTTGTTTCATATCAGTTTTTGCGGCATTGGTATAGATTATTAAGTATGCTCAATTGTATGACATCTCTGATTTGTGTGTATGTACAAATCTAGTTTCAATGGTGATTTGCAAGTGTGCCTTCTTTGCACACTGGGACTCTATTACCCATTGAAATAGGCATCGGCCTTGGAGGCTAATGATCAATCACATTCATATCAGAATATATGGTACCTTACGTAGTTTATAAGTAGGTTATAGTTCTCTATGCTTTCATGATTCAATGGTTTAAGCCAAGGAATATTTTAAATAAACCATAACAGTTACACACATTTTGCACATATACAATGATGTTTTTATCATAGAAGCATAAATCTGCAAAAAATCCCGATTAATCGCGATTTTTAAAAAATCTGCAGGCTGGACGATTTTTTCCCCAATTTTTTGAAAAAAATCGTTGACTTTTTGGTCAACGATTTCTTCCCGTTTAAAACTGCAAAATCGCCAAAAAAACGTGTTTAAAACCTGCAAAAAAAAAAGCGAATAACATCACGCTGATTTTCGCGCAAAAAAAAAAATCATGAGACCATAGCTTGTTGCTTACTATTATTCTTTGGTAGAATTTTTCCAAGCATCCATAGCTTGTTCCAAAGCACCTGTTTTAGGCTTTCAGCCATAGCAGCAAGGCAGTGAACTGTTTGAAAAAATGCCTCAAAGAAATGTGGTCTTATGGTGATGGAATGCCATGATAAATTGCTATGGATTGTCATGGCATTCGATCACCATGAGACCACATTTCTTTGAGGCATTTTTCAAACAGTTCACTCTCTTGTCTATGCTATTGCTTACTATTATGCTTTGATATATTTTTTCCAAGCATCCATAGCTTGTTCGAAAAAATGCCTCAAAAAAATGTGGTCTCATGGTGATGGAATACCATGACAATCCATATAGTACCAAGGCAGCAATATGGATTGCCATGGCATTCCATCACCACATGACCACATTTCTTTGAGGCATTTTTTCAAACAGTTCACTCTCTTGTCTATGCTATTGCTTATTATTATGCTTTGATATATTTTTTCCAAGCATCCATAGTTTGTTCGAAAGCACCCGTTTTAGGCTTTTAGCCATAGCAGCAAGGTAGTGAACTGTTTGATAAAATTCTTTGGTAGACATGTATGAAAAATGTGGTAGCATAGACAAGGAGCTTCATCATCGGGAGCTTCTGCCCTCTAGCACGTCATTTGCTACAATTGATTTTTTTTACTTTGTACTTAGTTTATAGGTTGACTTTGTCCAAAGTCACAAACTATATTGTAATAGACATTTTGATAACTGTCACCATCTGATATTTATGCAGTTGTAGTATGTTTTGTGCAATGCAATCAGCAATATGAATATAACCAACAAAAATCTATTTTCTATAATTCGTGGATTGTAATAGACATTTTGATAACTGTCACCATCTGATATTTATGCAGTTGTAGTATGTTTTGTGCAATGTAATCAGCAATATGAATATAACCAACAAAAATCTATTTTCTATAATTCATGGATTGAACTCTGCATTTTATTTGCTCTCAATGTCTGTATGCTATGGAAATGCCATTAAAATTTTTTAAAAAGCAGTTTGACTGTTTTTCTTCAATTTTTTGCATTTTTTTGTAAATCCAATTTTTTCCCAATTTTTTCAAAAAATCCTGAACTTTTGGTTTGCCAAATTTTTCCCCAAACGATTAATGCTGCTATGGTTTTTATCAACTTAAAAAGATGGGTTTTACAAAAAATCAATTAGTTTTTGGCATAGCGACAAATCTTGAGGTCAAGTATACATTGGGTATGGTTGTATGTTGCTTATTTTCCTCTGTTGGAAGCCCCCTTAAGGAAACACGCTCCTTGTTTAGCTAAGCCCAAAGCTGAAAGTGCACATACCCACTCACAAGAATTAACTAATTCATGCTATTATCTGATCAAGAGTCCTGTGCATCACCTACATTTACATTCCCTAGCCTTGGGTTTTGGTGCAAATCTTTAGGGTTTGTGGAGATACATGTTTAATAGCTAACAGTGCCAACCCTGATTTTGTGCTTAGCATAAGGTGATAGTGAGAATTACGACTTTGTTCCTTATAGAAGATGACCAAGGGACACTCTTCTGTATAAGTGATTTATATAAAGTTGAGGCACTAATGCTGCATTTCGAAAAACTTGGAGCAGAAAGGCCTGACCACCAAAGATGTACATTGTTCCTTTCGGTTGCTTTCAGCTAACCATCATTTTGTGGCACTAAATAATCAGCTGCCACTATACATCTGGTTATCCTCAAACATTTATCAAGCATTTTCCTTCATATCCAAATCAATTTACAACCTACTTGTGTTCTACAAAACACATAAATGCTAAAATCAGGAACCATGATATGGAATGTTCTTCCTCACAAACTACAAATGCTTCCAACTTGATGACTGCAACACTGGCTCCATCATGGGTTACCAAGAAATGCCCCACTAGGGTCTCTTTGGCTAAACTTTATCGACTCGTTCTCTTGTTACCATTTGGTGATAACTTCGTAATTCTCATGGTGTCAACATGTAGTTAGTTCTTTGGAGAGGAATCATAGATGTGGATAACGCATTCTTCTGTGTATAGTTGGAGATAATTCTTTCTTGTGGTGTAACATGTAGTTAGTTCCTTCCAGCAGAATATATACTCTGCTCCAATTATATCATGTTCAGTTTTAAACAATCTATATTTGTAAGAGTGCAGTGAAATTCTCAGTCTACCTTCGGAGCAAGCTTTGCTTAATAAAGATTTTCTCAAACAAAATTCTAAATGCAATTTATACTAAACTGAAAGAGGATTTAATTGCTGACTATAGGGGGTATCTACTCTATATGTAAGTATAATACTATGGCAAACTCCAAGATGAAAATGTTTTGTCTTCAATCCTCATATGTCGAACTTAAAGATGAACTTTCAACCAAATATGAATCCAGTAAGGTTACCAAAAAGCATACAATGTTTGAAGATGACTTAATACGCTTATAGAAATTGCATAAATCACTGATATATAACATTCACATATTGATATATTTGTACACTTTCTTAAAAAAAAACAGAAAAAAGAAAAAGATTAACAGCAAGCAGCATGGGAAGAGCTTGAGATTTTAAATCTAAAACATTTGAGATAAGCATACATAAAAAGAATGGACCTATACAAAGACGAACCTTTTCCCATTCATGTTTCCAAAAATTGCTCATCTCCAAAGCTGTACCTTTTCCTGTTCATGTTTTCAAAAATTGTTCATTTCCAAAAGCATGAATCTAGGAATACAAAACTGTCAATTACATAGGAATAGGCTTTTCCATCAACCGGATTCTGCAGCCTTGGTCTTCTAAGTGTTCAAATAGACCTGGTGGTAGGAGCAATTTTTGATGTTTCAGAAGTTTGATTTTCTTTAAGCTCTTACAAGCTAAAAGAGCAAATGCAATGGTATCTAAAGACACATTCCTGAGATGCACTAGCTTTATATTTTGCAAGCATTCGAGATTGGCTAATGCCAACATCCCAACATCTGAAATTGGACAGTATGAAATGTTTATCTGCAGAGGGCACACCTTCCAAACTTCAACATCATCCTCAAAAGAAAAAAGAAAAAAGATAGACAATCAATGATGATATACAATCCCCACACAAAATAAATTACCTGTCTCAGGTTTTGGCAACAATGAACAAGAGTCACTAATCCCACATCATCAACACAATAGCACTTCTTGATATCTAACTCTACCAAATGCCTGCATCCCATGGCAATGGCGGATATTCCTGCAGAAGTTACATGAAAGCAACCTCGAATCTCAAGGTTGTGAAGCCCTTCAAGTTGAGAAAGAGATTTTAGTGCTTCATCTGTGACCGCTATACAATATGAGAGATTACATATCTTCAACTTTGGGCAACCACAAGCAATTGCAGCTATTCCAACATCACCAACTCCTGCCGACCTGGAAATTACAATGTTCATAAGTAAAAACTTAAATTTGCTAATTCAAGGTCTCAACCTCTACCAAACACTGAAAAAAAAAAAATAATAACAATTAAGTCAGAATGTTTATAATGACACTCTTCACAAAGAAGTGCTACCGGTATAAATCAAGTTCTAGAAGATCTGAGCAGTGAGCACCAATATATATTAATCCCTCGTCAGATATACTTTGACATATTCCTAACTTTAAGGTAGTCAATTTCAAGCATCTGGAAATGAACTTCAATCCTGCACAAATAGATGGCATTTAATTCTTACTATAGTACTACAAAGTACATGCACTCACAATATGATTTGATAAATAATATCAAGTTAGTAAATAGCCTAACTATGTCATCAATTTAAGTATCAGAAGAATGTTAAGACCTGTATTATTTACACTTGAGTCAGTGAGGTCAAGTACTTCCAGAAAGTGACAGTTATCACCTAACACGCTTAAGCTTGTCTCAGTGACCAAGCTACATGATTCCATCTTAAGACATGAAAGATTTGTGCAAGACATTGCAATGGCTGAAACAGCAACATCAGTGAGATTGTGGCAGCAGGTGAGGTCCATGATTCTCAAGTCTCTACAACCTGCCACAAGTAAGGAAATTCCTTCATCTGTTGCACCGCTACACTTACTTAAGCTTAGTTCCTGCAAAGATTTGCAGCTCTGCCCAATAGACTCAAGCCCTGAGCTAGAAACTTCACAGCCATCAAATTTGATTGAATGGAGACTTTCAAATTTTTGCAAAGATGCAAAAAGAGCACTTGTGACCTGCTGTTCACAAAATTGAAAATACATATACACTTAATGAGGCACCTGACATAAGCTTATCAAAATTAGAAAAGTCGTCTAATCATCTAAAACTTACCAGAACACAATAGGCCAATGTAAGTTGCTGCAAGGATATAGAACCACTTGTAACATAGATTATACCGCTGCAACTCACGTTCTGACACTTTGAAACGTCAAGTCTCTATAAACATAGAATCATCCAAACATCACATACTTATAACAGAAATCCTCAAAAATCCCAGCTATTATCCAGTCTCGAAGTTTCAAAAACAAGTGCGACATCTTATGCTGTGTCCAATTACAAAATTAGGCAAAACACATGCAAGAAGATAACCATCATCAGCTTCCATGGGTAATGCACCACCCAACCCATTATCCTAAGATTGTTCTAAAAGCTTTAAAAATACAATAGAAGAACATTACGTATAATTTACCAGTGGAAAGGTAAAAACCACATAATTCCTAGGTTTTTAGAATGTTGAGCAGATACTTCCAATATTGATGCAATAACTTCCAACGTACCTGCAATGATTTGCAGCCATTTTTGAGAAAATTAAGGCCTTCATCATCTACAGAGACACACCCAACCAGTACCAAGGTCTCTAGGTACTCCAGCTGTGCTACAGAAGCTATAGATTTGTTTGTTATCTGCAACACAAAACACTGAATTAAGAGTATCCCTGAAATAATCACAAACTTTTAAGTGTTCAGCTCTTCCTTTCCACAGTACAATGTCAATGAACCTGCGTTGCCCATTTAAAGAAACATGCTCCCTGATGATCAACAATCCTAAGAATTTATAGGATTGACCTTTTTAGCGCCAGAAACATTCTATTTTGCAAGAAAGGTCAATATTAATTTTCACCAATAACAAGGAAAAATTGCAGGCTCATTGACCAAGCATAGAATCTGTCAAACTGTTTCTCTAATTTACATATATCCAGAGAATATGCTAACAAATTATAATCTTTTTGGGGGCATTCTAATGGAATGGGCTCAGGCAAATCTATCAATAAGCTACATGTATGAACAACACACAGAACATACTGCCAGAGCTTCTACACAGTAACGAATTTGCAGTGATGGATATCCATATGTTTCAGGCTCAAAGAGGTTACATATGTAAATTCTACAACAGAAGAAAATTCCTGTTTAACCAAAAAAGAAGAAATATTTTGTATTATTATATTATATCACCATCATTATTACTGGTTGGCTCTACATATACATGAACCTCTTTAATCCTTACTTTTGTAAACAGAACAACATTAGCCTATCAATCAAACATGAGCGCTTGTCAGCATGTGACAGAAGGCAAATACACCATGATGATGACTTTCACTATCTCCTCAGACTGGCCTAGTTTATCATACATATAAAAACACCTTTTAAATTATGTTTTAACGTTTTCTTCTACAAAATCACTTAATATCATTTGGTCAGAAGACTACCACATAATATTTTTTGTTATGTTCTCTAGCATACGAGGAGCATCAGACAATTAACCCTAAAATAAAAGCATGTTTTGATAACTAGTTTTATTTTCCAGGAAGAAATAGGATGGCTGGATTGAAATCCACATACCTGTAAGTAAGAAAGGTCAAGAAACCGAAGTTCTTTGCACTTGACAGCAACCAGTTCAATGCCTGAATCAGATATCCCAACACACCATTTGAGATTCAAGTAACAGAGTTTACCACATCTCACTGCTATGCAAACCAAACCCAAGTCAGAAATTTGTTGGCACTTCACCAATTTCAGTGACTGCAGATTCTTGGCCTGAGAAATAGCATCGGCCTCTTTATCCCCAACTCTGGAGCAGTTAGAAAGATCAATTTCCAACAAGTTCTCACAGCTTCTGGCCAGCGTGAACAGGCCAACGTGGCTAAAACAGCCCTGTTTAGAAAGATTTATTGAGCGCAAATGCTGCCCTGATAATCTAGCTACCTGTTCCAGGCATTCATCAGTGATCTGTGGGCACAGGGACAAATCTAAGTGCAGGAGGTTCCCATATCTCTCCAAAATCCTAGTTAACATTTTCCTTCTCAAAAGCTGCAACCTTTCCTTGCAAAGAGTCTCCAAATGATAAAACTGCTTGCACACTAGAGACCATGATTTCCTGTCTGTGGGGCTCTTCAGACTCCTCAGAATCCTCAGAAGAATATCATCTCCTAGGAGGCTTAGAATGCCCCCCATCTTCTTCATAGATTCTGATCCTCAAAATAAAGACCTGTGCAAACCTTAGAAAGGGCAGCAGTGACAACCTAGCACATGGAATCTTAAGTCATAACTAAACCGAAAGAGCTTATTTTACAACCGGATGCCCATGACAACAATAATCTAGTATGGCTTCTGCTTTAAAATAAAAATAAAAACCCACCTTGCACTGGAAAAACTAAAAATGAAAAACCATCTTGTTCTGGTAGAAATAGACATTAAAAACCAACTCCTCCTGCCAAAGATTTGCATACTTCATAGTTCATACATCATGACCTAGAACATGAAGCCTTAAATCAAGTCAAGAAAACAAACTTGTGCATCTAATCTGGAACTAAGCATACAAAATAAAGTTGGAAATTTTTATTTCAGGCTGAAAGACCATAGTTAATATTTTAAGAAAACAAGATCCTGCCGAAGAGGACCTTGTGAAGGCTTAATAAAAGTCTGCAAAATCTTCAATAAATCAAGAAAATTAATCAAAACTCAGACAATATAATCATATATCCTGAAGAGAACAAACATTTTGTTTGAAACAATCCTAACTCAGTGCTAAAACATCCCAGCAGCAAATGGGCCATCCTAGGTTGGAGTCCTAGCTGTTTCACAAAAATTTAACAGGGCACCAAACCCAAACTAGGAGCCCCGAGCATAGAAGTGCATCTTGAAGTGGAGACATCGGTAAGAATCCTAATGGTTGATGCTAGTGGCTTAGTCACAGATTCAAGTCACACTATTGTGATGTGACTCCCCAATAAATTTGGAATCAATGAAAGCTTGTTGTAGAACACCCAGCAGCATATTGGAGAAGGTTCTGTTTTGACTCCTGGCTGGTCCACAGATTTTACAGAGTTACCCATTTTATTTTTTTTAAACGTGAGAATTATAATGCTGCAAGACACTGTCAAAATTAAACCCCACTTATATTCACAACTCAGCACATTAAATCCGTTTTAATGAAAACAAGGAAAAAGTGGCGAGAAAAAAAAAAGTAATTTTGATACTAAATGTTATAAAAACAATCATGTCAAGAATGGCTTCTCCTCCAAAAAGATATTATAAAACATTCAGATTCAAATTTATAATATTCAGATTCAAAGGAGTTATCAATGGTTATGACCCATGTTCAAATCCCCTCACCGTATTAAGACGATCTGTCACAGGGAAAGGTACATTCCCTGTTTGCAAATCCTAAAAATGAATTACAAACATAACCTCACAGAGCGCAAAACGCTTCCCATAATCTCTCTCAACTACAATTTAAACAAAACATGAACAGCATAATCTATAAGCTAAGGCATCACACAAAAGGCTAAGGCATTGAAAATTATGCAAAGGCAAAGAAAAATTCTGTTACAACTGAACACGGGTAACATTGATTTCTCGGCTTAATACGAAACAAAAACAGCCCACGCATCCAACAGAGCTGTGAAGACTTTACACAGACACTCATAGATAGCTAATACATTTATAGTACCTTTAATCGCTACGGTGAAACAAAGCTGAACAGCAACAGACACAGTACGAACATTTCATGTGCCCTGCAGCACTTCTCTACCGCTTAACCTAACCATATTAAAATTTAATCTTTGAAGGAACCAGACCAAAAACAAAAAGCCAGAAATAATGTATAAAGCACCGCGGTTCTCACCTACATCAATTGTTACCTGCATTCCTTTGGCAGCTTGCCGTGGCGGTCATATCAGCCACCACCCAAATTCCAAAATGACAGGCCCAGCCCGCTTGCCCTCCTGCTCTCGTGCTGTCAGGAAAAAAACACTCAATCTAACTTACCAAGTAGATTTAGACTAGGCAGTGTGGGGTAAAACGGACCTTCTCAGCGGTTGGAGGTACGTCATAGCGGTTGGTCACTCTATAAGCGGCCATCTGACCACCCTTTGCGCCCGGAGTACGTACAGAACAGAAGGCCAGGGAAGATGAATGATAGATGTGGGCAGGGCTTAAATTTGATGGTCGTATGGCTGTATTTAGTCATTTTAGTTGTAAAATACAATTAAAATTTTAAGAAGACTGTAAAATTTTAGTTAAGCTGTCAAAATTTCTATGTAATTATTCTTATATATGTTTTTTCAATCTACATATATTTTTCTTAAAATAGATAACCTTTAATATTTAAAGGCAACTTCAAATAAATGACCGTCACAAAAAAATTGCTGGACAGACAGGGTCGACCGTCAAATTTAAGCCCGGGATGTGGGACCCATTGCTTGCACCTCCGTCGATCATTTCGCTCTCCACTTTCGTGCCTCATTGCCGTACGGCCCATCGTCAAACACTAATTATAATTATAAACAAAACTAACGATTTCTTTTTTAATTCACTATAACAGCACACGGGCTATAATTAGAATAATTTTTTTCTGGTCTATTTAATGACAGCGCGCTCAAACCTTCACTGTTGGGGAGACAAAACGCAACTGTCCTAATCTGACCCGAAATTTAAGCGCTTATATTAGAAAATCCAGAGTCAAATTCCAGTTACTTGTATGTTTAATGATAAGCGGATAGAATTAGAGGGACCCGTCAACGACATTCTTTTCGGGTACCTTTCTAAACCCACGTTCTATAAAATTAACGGCTCTCAAATGCAGTTTGCGACACGACATTCTTTTCCTCTAGAAATTCATTTTCTGGTGGGAAATTGTGATGAGGATTTCTCCCCTTTTTTTAAGGGTTTTATATTAAATTCTGAATTGTTTAAGTTTTCTTGTTATGGGAGTAGAGTCATAGGTTAAACTTTTTTCACTTGAAGAGTCCATGATTAAGGGGTATCTTTTTCATCATAGTTATTCACCCACAATCTCAACTTCAACCTTTATGGTGCAGGGGTTTTGCACCCACCAAGACTTGATCCTTGATGAGCTCACTCAAAACCATTCAACTTCGGCCGACCAAGGACCCATCGACATGATGAATTTTTTTATAAAATATTAAAAATAAAGTAATTTATTGTATTATGATTCAATGTACTCTTGAAAGAGAGGTCACAAGTTCAAATCCTACAGGGGGTAAGGTATGTACACCTCGTATTGTGGAGCACAAGTTAGGTGCCTCCCTCATATTGGGATTACGAGGAGTCTCATATACTGTAAGCCGTCTGTAGACCCAAAAAAGATTGCTTGGTATCGTGGACTATAAAAGGACCTTTCCTTTCCTTTCCTATGTTATGTAGCGGTAGGTTGTATAGTTGATATATTTAAGGTGGTGTATTTAAGTTGTATTAATATTTTGAATTTTAAAAAAATAGAGTTTGAAGTAAAATATAGTGTTTTTCATTTTTTATCAATAGAGAAACAGTAGTGTTTGTTATCTTATAGATTATATTTGGTCTTGTCGACGTTAAAAATTTTCTATTCTATTTTAATTTATTTATTGGCAGTGTATTAGATATTTGAGTCTTATAGATATTATAGAAATTGACTATATCGTCCTCACTAGTTGAAAATTTTATTTATGACAACGTATTAGACCTTGTGGTCCTATAATTACTATAGAAATTGACTATGTGGACCCCACAACTTGAAAACTTTATTATTGACAATGTGTTAACCATCAAGTCTTATAATTATTATAGAAATTGACTATATAGGCCTTACTACTTAAAACTGCTTCAAAGAATTTTTTTCTAAAATATCTTATTTTTATATATGTTTTTCGCTATAACTTAAATGCAAGGTACCAATATTATTCATAATAAAACCAAACATTTTTTAATAAATAAGATACACTTTCTTGAAATTAGAGAGTGTGTGTTAGTTTCATATAAATTTTGTCATAATAGTGACATGACATATTCTACACTCATTTGTCTACAAGTTTAAAATGATACATATTCCTTCTAAATATAGATGTGTAAAACTTTCATAATTAGTGTACAAATGTATCTTCATAATAAGATATGATTTATATAAGAAGCTATAAATATTTTATAGGATTATATGTCAATTATCATATCAAAAAAGGTAATTTGTTTTAAATATCAATATTGCTACAACTTTGTATTAGATATCATAGGAACAACAAAATTACAAGAGGATCATTTACATGTTTGCATCATAAAATACAAAATGCCCCTGCCCACAAAATATATTGTCTTTTGCCCCGCCCATTACATATCCAACACTACATCTAAAAGTTGATTGTACATATATCCATATTGCTACAACTTCTAATAACATTATGTTATTTTATAAATCAAATGTGTACAAGTGTAACAAGTACAATATAAGGCTCACCACTCAAACACTCAAAGAATGTAGAAAAAAGAAAAAGTTGAGACAATGGCCTATAAAATTACTATGAACATACAAAGCAAAATGACTTGACTATAAATTGTCTATCATCAAGGTCATTGATGATAAAATTAGATAGTAGTATTAAAATATTTTTAGTTGGATTGATCCTTTTGCTACAACTTGTAATTGTCGATGATAAAATTATTGTCAAGGCACAAGTAACTTTAAAATATTTTGTGTCATAACATAGTTTAGTGTTGAAACATTCAACTTGGTTAGCAATGGATAAATTAGTTCTTTGTAGATAGAGAAAGCTAGTTGTAACAATGACTCCTACCAAATAATTATTTTCCTATAGGAGGCTTTTGAGCCCCTCTACAAAATGATTTTTTTTAATTTGAGCACTATAAAGTTTTTCTATCCTCATGTATTCTCATAAATTTGAATTTTTTTGTAACATTTTCCTTTGAGTTCATGTCATATAGGTACGATCAATATGCATAAAGCTTATGGAAAGTATACCACTTCTATTTATAAAGAATATGGTAAATGCACAAAAGGTATTTCTACTCATTATATAGGTAGGTCATCATCTAGGATCCATGTAGATTTCTTGGTATCTTGGACTATAAAAGGACATTTCCTTTCCTTTTCTATGTGGTGTAGTGGTAGGTTGTATAGTTGATATATTTAAGGTGGCGTATTTAAGTTGTATTAGATATTTTCAATTTTTTAAAAATAGAGTTTGAAGTAAAATATAGTATTTTTCATTTTTTATCAATAGAGAAATAGTACGGTTTGTTATCTTATAGATTATATTTGGTCTTGTGGACGTTAAAAGTTTTCTATTCTATTTTAATTTATTTATTGGTAATGTATTACATATTTGAGTCTTATAGATATTATAGAAATTGACTATATCGTCCTCACTACTTGAAAATTTTATTTATGACAACGTATTAGACCTTGTGGTCCTATAATTACTATAGAAATTGACTATGTGGACCCCACAACTTGAAAACTTTATTATTGACAATGTGTTAACCATCAAGTCTTATAATTATTATAGAAATTGACTATATGGGCCTTACTACTTAAAACTGCTTCAAAGAATTTTTTTCTAAAATATTTTATTTTTATATATGTTTTTCGCTATAACTTAAATGCAATGTACCAATATTATTCATAATGAAACCAAACATTTTTTAGTAAATAAGATACACTTTCTTGAAATTAGAAAGTGTGTGTTAGTTTCATATAAAATTTTGTCATAATAGTGACATGACATATTCTACACTCATTTGTCTACAAGTTTAAAATGATACATATTCTTTCTAAATATAGATGTGTAAAACTTTCATAATCAGTGTACAAATGTATCTTCATAATAAAATATGATTTATATAAGAAGCTATAAATCTTTTATAGGATTATATGTCAATTATCGTATCAAAAAAGGTAATTTGTTTTAAATATCAATATTGCTTCAACTTTGTATTAGATATCATAGGAACAACATAATTACAAGAGAAGCATTTACATGTTTGCATGAGAAAATATAAAATGCCCCTGCCCACAAAATATATTGTCTTTTACCCCGCCCATTACATATCCAACACTACATCCAAAAGTTGATTGCACATATATCCATATTGCTACAACTTCTAATAACATTATGTTACTTTATAAATCAAATGTGTACAACTATAACAAGTACAATATAAGGCTCACCACTCAAACACTCAAAGAATGTAGAAAAAGAAAAAGTTGAGACAATGGCCTATAAAATTACTATGAACATACAAAGCAAAATGACTTGACCATAAATTGTCTATCATCAAGGTCATTGATGATAAAATTAGATAGTAGTATTAAAATATTTTTAGTTGGATTGATCCTTTTGTCACAACTTATAATTTTCGATGATAAAATTATTGTCAAGGCACAAGTAACTTTAAAATATTTTGTGTCATAACATAGTTTAGTGTTGAAACATTCAACTTGGTTATCAATGGATAAATTAGTTCTTTGTAGATAGAGAAAGCTAGTTGTAACAATGACTCCTACCAAATAATTATTTTCCTATAGGAAGCTTTTGAGCCCTTCTACAAATTGATTTTTTTTAATTTGAGCACTATAAAGTTTTTCTATCCTCATGTATTCTCATAAATTTGAATTTTTTGCAACATTTTCCTTTGAGTTCATGTCATATAGGTACAATCAATATGTATAAAGCTTATGGAAAGTATACCACTTTTATTTATAAAGAATATGGTAAATGCACAAAAGGTATTTCTACTCATTATATAGGTAGGTCATCATCTAGGATCCATGTAGATACTATCAAATGTCTAATGTGTGTTTTGTGTAGAAAATATAGATGTGATTATGGCAAGTGTTAATCTTCTAAAGTTTTGGTTATACATTTGTATCATGTAACACACATATTTTTGTGTTAAATGTGTATGGTGTTAGTTGTATGTCATATTTTGTGGCACAAACGTTGTCATATGATGAATGTGTATGGAAGCATAACATGTGGATATTAGTGATCCATGTGTTGCATGTGTGGGTTGACTTGGCAGTGGAGATCCCTGATCTCTCGGTGGCTAATGATCTAGCTGCCTATCCTGTCATCCCTGGTCTTGATCCTATTGAGGGGCATCTTGCCTCGCCTAGTCCAGTTGTTGATCGGATGATTGGCCCATCTCCTCCCCAGTCCCCATCCTCGTCTCCATCTCTATCCCCTCGCCCCCCTCCAGCCTTGCCCTGCTCCTCTACCTCTAGCCCTATGTCATGTCGATGGTGTACCTGGCACTATCAATCTAAGAAATGGTTGGAACCAATCTCTATAAGCCTAAGTGGTGCTTGCATCAGCTTGACCCTAATCGTATAGCCATAGGCTGGCCACCAGTTGTTTGAAAGTATCAATTGCCTCTTGTGCTGGAATGTACCGGCCCTAAGAGGACTCCCTCATAGTACATGCAAATATCACCACGTATTGGTCATCAGGCCTATCTTGGGGCTCCCTGAATTGCCTTTGTACTCTGCCTGGAAGACATCTCTCTATCATCGTGTGCTCCCTACCCTACATAAGTTTGTCCTGTTGAGCAAAGAAGAGCTACTGCACATCATTGTACCATGTGGCCCATCCAAGATATGGCCGCCATGTGAAAGCTCGTATGTCATCTAGGACTCTCCTCCAATGAGGAATCTCATGTTGTCTAGTGTGTGTAAATGAAACACCTCTTTTGTACCACCAAACAACTGGATTTTTTGGCTCCATATCGATAGTAACGACTCTTAGATGGAGCACTGCGATGTGCTCCCAGGCCCAGATGTGGAGAAGTGTCACACCAGCCTCGATGGCTCTACCCTTGCCATATGAAAACTCATGTAAATCTCTATACAAGGAGGCCAGCAGTATTGGCCCCACATAAAGCATACACGTTGCCAGACCATACCCATAAAGCATACCCGGTGCGACGCAATTTGAAAGTTCTAAACTACGCCACTAGGACCCCTAAACTCCCAAACTCCATTGTAGCGACATAGTTTGAAGCGTGACCCTAAACCTAAACTTTCAAAGAGGCCCACTGTGACACACTTTACAAATGCGGTTTAGTTTGGAGTTTGAACCCAAACTCCAAACTACATTGCAGTGTCGCTATTCATGATTGCAACATAGTTTGAGGTCGTGCCACATCAAAAGAGATTTTGAAGCAACGCAATATTGGACCACTAGTAAAAACCTAACTTCCTAAGCTAATAAATGTGCACCAAAATCAAAAAATGAGGTCAAGTCAAGTTGACTCACTAATGGTCTAGTGCCAAGAAGCCTCTGGTAGGTGCGTACTCAATCTGAAATATTTTAGGGAAGTTGTAATTGCACCATCTCTCGAAGAGATTAGAGCTCAAAAGTGTAGAATCTCAAAAGGCTATGTGTGCAAATGAATTGGAAGTGGCCCCTCGGGGCCTATTTAAGCCTAAAAAATAGAGTTTTTTAGACCCTGTTTAGTCGTCCAACTAGGGTTTTGGACCCCTAATCCTATTTCTGCCTAACCAAGGGCCATTTTGCATTGTTTTTTCGCATTTTATCTCATTTTTTGGCATCCCAAAGCCTTTCTGGACCTGTCGTGCGCCTTGTACTCTTTTTTTTGTGAGATCACCCAAAAATCCAAATTTTTGTCCAATCTCTCGAGGGGGGCAGTATATTGGCATGTTTTCTCTCACTAGGGCAGTAGTGGAGCAATTTTGAAAATCATAAAAAATTTGAAATTTGATCGAGACGGTTTATTCTTTGAATCGATGCAGCAAGTACTTTGCTTCAAAGAGGGGCAAAATGTAGACATGGAAAATATACCAACACAATTGATCCTAATTACTAACATCGCTTCGTCCTGAATCATCCTCTTAGCTTGTCATCACCCTTCGTCCCTTAATTAAATAAATCATTATTTATATGATTAAATCATTCTTTCTTGTTAATTAAATAAATCAATTTTATTTGATTAACCCTCTAGTCTCTATTTAATTAAATAATTCATTTTATTTGATTAAATCCCTAAAGTCTTTCTATTAAATCAAATCAATCCTTATTTAATTTAATCTAACATCATCTTTTCTTTAATTAAATAAATTAAAAAAAACTTTATTTAATTAACTTTAAATCATATTCTTCTCAACTTTTATTTAAATTAACCCAAAAATATAAATCAAATTGTCACATCATTTAATCCCTCATTAAATTAATCAAATCTTGATTAATTTAATCATAATCACCTAAATCCTCAGATTTTGCCACTTGCACATGAAAATAAATTTAAATGATTTATTAAATCTTTATTTTCTTTCAACATGGCATATTTAGGGGAATATTCTTCTAAGTTTGAAAATCTCTCCAAGTGGGTTTGTCCTTCCAACAAAGCATTTAACCCTCTTTCATGTCCTTGTGTATTGAGCCAAGTGGCATTTAATTCATTCTTTTCTCCCTCCAACAAGTCATTTCACAAATTTGAAATTCCACCTAATATCATTTATTGTGCACATTCATCAAAATGTGCTCAAGATTCCTCCATTCACATCTTGACAAGTGGCACTTGCCCATTGGGTGTTGAATGATCCCACATTGCTTCATTTTACTCATTCCTCCATCTTGTCTTTCTATAAATAGAAGGCTTTTCTTCTCATTTGGGATCCACAAATTAGAGAAAAGTTACTCTCTTCACATTTGAGAGCTAATTTTATCCATTTCATATCAAGTGTTCATCATTTTCATGGTTTCATAGCAAGGTTATGCCAAAATTTCATCAAGGAGCTTTAATCATCCACAAATCTTCATCAAGTTTGCATAGAAGTTGGGAAAGGGCCAATTTCCACATCAAATTGGCACCAATTCGCTCACGGGATTGAGAGTTTTCATGTTTAAATAGGATTTCAATTACTTTCTTTGCTTTGTTCTTCAATTTCTTTCCTATTTGAGCATTGTAGATGAATTTCATGGGGAATCTTGCTTCTTACTTGCATTTTATCTAATATTGTGTTTATTTGCTATGTTTGTGCAAGTCTAGGATTGGGGTTCTACAGGGACCATTATCTCTAACCTTGAAGGGGGCTTGTCCTTCCATCTCAAAATGCAATGTATCACAACCTACGACCAACTCATCCCCAAAGTGCTCAACATCGAAAGAGCCCTCATAACACAAGGGGGCACATTTGTGTACCAAGACAGTCGAACCTCAAAAAGTTATAATGACAAACCTCGCACATGGGCTAAAAAAAAGAATGTCACCAATGATGGTGTTTTTGGTGCCAAAGTTGTTATCAGTGCACCAAGGCCAAATGTGCAACAACAAACATATATACATACAACTACAAAATAACACACAAAACACCTTGCAAACCAACACATCACAACAACAACCCAACAATCAGATGGTCAACAACATAAATGCTCAAGGGGGACCACCCCCAAAGAAAAAATATCCCCCTAAACAAAAATACACACCAGTTGGGGAACCAATTGAATCTATCATGTAACAACTGGTACAAGTGAATCTCATCAAAATCCTTGTTTATGAAAATTACCAAGAGCCTCAAGTTAAACCACCATGGTACAATGAGAAGCACCTTTGTGAATTTGACAAAATAAAGGGACACACAACAACCAGTTGTATGAGACTCAAGAATTTGATCCAAGGTCTCATTGATGATAAGACCATAACCATTGAACAACTAGCCAGGAATCAATAACTTAAGATATACACGAATCCAATGTCGAACCATAATAAAGGAAACAACAATGGTAAAGGAAAGAGTTACAACAATGTGAACCATATCTATGACCATGTTGATGCCTCTTTGGATGAATGGGTAACAATTGTCAATATCAAAGGACCTAGAGCCAAGTGTGGAGTCAGCACATGATGCAGTGGAAAAATTTCCATCCCAGGACCTTCACCACCACACAAGGCACCAACTACCAATCCAAAATCAATCCCTAATGGTTACAATGTCCTAGAGCAACTGAAAGAGACCCCCACCCAAATCTCCATCATGGAGTTGCTAAAAATATTACCTGCACATAGGGAAATTCTAGAGAAGGCATTAGTCGCATCTTTCGTTCCCACCAACCTTGATGCTGGCCAATTTCAAGCTATGGTCGGACATATCACTACATTGAATTTCCTCACATTCTCTGAGTATGATCTCCCAACCCAACCATCTCATAACTATGCACTCCATTTTGAAGTCTTATTCCCACAAGAACAAAGTCAAACGATTCTTGGTGGATGGAGGTGCGGGTTTGAATATTTGTACTCTACAACTAATAAAGAATCTGGGCTTTTCAAAAGATATCATTGAAAATGGAAAAGGTATCACTATCAGGGCTTATGATGATCAAGAATGGGTGTCTCAAGGCACCATTCAACTCCCTATCCAAGTAGGGCTGACAATCATGGAGATAACTTGCCAGGTCCTTGACCTTGAACTCCCATACAATATCCTCCTAGGGCACCCATGGATCCATGGGATGCAAGTTGTTGCATCAAATTTCCACTAATGTGTTAAATTCCCTTACCAGAATCAAGAAGTCATGATCCATGGTGATCCTGAACCATTCTACTATTGTAAAAATATGGAGGCCAAGTATTACAAGATCCCCCAAGTTCCAAAATATGATGAAGGACCCACATCCCTATACGTCGACCCATCCACCTTAGCCTCCACTTCTGAGAAAAAGACACCTACCATTCAAAGCATCCTAGATGTAAAGGCTATAATCCAAGATAATGGGTGTGGGGACTATAAAATGAAAAAGAGTGCCTTTGTGATAAGAGAGTTACTTCAATCTCCTAAATCTCATGGGAAACCACAACCAATTGACACAACATCTCAGACCTTCAAAGAAAAAGCCACCACCTTCAAAAAGTGGGGAGACTTAAGCAAAGAGGTGGTAGATGAGAAAGATGTATCAAGATGAAATACCTATGCCAGAACTCCCCATGGAGGACAAAAACAAGGGTCTACAGTTAATGTTTAACTGGGGCTACAACAAAATGAGAAGCTCAGGAAAAATGACAATGGCCTATTAGAACCTATCATTCTTGAGAAGCACCTAAAGAATCTTGGCCTTGGATGTACCCCTACGATGCTCACCATACTTGGCAAGGGTGCTATAGTTAAAACAATCAAAGCTTCCCTGTTGATAACCCGTATCAATTAGTTATCCTTTTGAGGATCCCCTCTCCATCCTGCCCATGTTATTTGAGGACCACTCCCTTTTTATGATCACCACCATGTCTTTTGATTCAAGTAACCAAACCATTGAACTAAATCTTGTTTACCCCCAACTAATAGACTTTGACCAACAAGGACCACCGATCTTAGACACATTCAAAAATAATGAGGCTCTCTTAGAATTCATGGGACTAAGGGATACTCTATCGTACGGAGACCACAAAGCAAGGTTTGATATTGAGTTGGACACACATGCATACTACAGGGAAACAATTGAATCTCTTAGTCACAAAATAGAAAATCTAAGAGTAGTGTGTAGGTCTCTAAGTGAAAACCACACTATGGCACTTTTTGACTCAAAAATAGTAAAAAGAAAGGATGTATCTGATGGTGAAAAACTCTCTAAGGTGCCAAAGGATGAAGGATTCAATATTCCCCATAATGTCATCCATCAAGAAAAATCAACAGTCTTGGCAAAAAAATGCAACCCTATCAATTTGGGAACTAAAGAGACACCACACATCACTTTCTATGTTGAGTCACTTTTCACTGAGGAACAAGAAAATCTAGTGACATTTTTGAAAGAAAGGAAAGTGAATTTTGTGTGGACCTATGTTGACATGTCAAGCCTCAATCCAAAGGTAGTAGTCCATCATCTAGGAGTTTATTTAGAGGTGAAACTCATAAGACAAAAATTGAGAAAGATGCATCCACAGATCGCCTTATTGGTCAAACTTGAGCTACAGAAGCTCCTTGACAGTGGCTTCATATGACCCATTGACTATCCTAAATGGGTTTCCAACCTTGTACCTATTTCTAAGCCCACCGCGGGCATCTGTATCTGCACCGACTTCAGGGACCTGAACAAAACATGCCCCAAGGATGATTTTCCCCTTCCTAACATTAACATGATTGTAGATCTAACAGCAGGGCACAAAATGTTATCATTGATGGATGGGTTTTTAGGGTACAATCATATTATGATAGCAAAGGATGATCAACATAAAATAATCTTCACCTGTCCATGGGGCACTTACTGTTGGAACATGATGCCATTTGTGTTAAAGAATGCTGGAGCTACATACCAAAGGGCTATAACTTTGATTTTCCATGACATGATCCACAAATTTGTAAAGGACTATATGGATGACATACTAGCCAAATCAAGAAAATTTCAAGATCACATAGCAACACTGGGCCCAATCTTTGACAGACTAGGAGAATATAAGGTAAGACTCAATCCTAAGAAATGTGTCTTCGGCGTGCAATCGGGAAAACTCCTAGGGTATATTATATCAATGAGGGGAATCAAGATAGACCCTGCCAAAGTCAAAGCAATTCTGGACATGGAAGCACCATGAACACTAAACAATTGAGGGGTTTACAAGGAAGGCTCTAGTCAATCCACAGATTCATAGCATAATTGGCAGACAAAACCATCCCATATTCTCATCTACTTCAAAAGGGGGTAGCATACAAATGGGATGAGAAATGTGATTAGGATTTTAATCAAATCAAGGAATACTTGATAACACCACCAGTTCTCATGCCACCAATCCAAAATAAACCATTTATTCTCTACATATCAACTATGACGACAACACTTGGGGCTCTCCTAGCTTAGTAGGATGAAATAGGGAAGAAGAGATTCATTTGCTATAGTATTAGAACCTGGTAGGACATGAGCTAAACTACACATTCATTGAGAAGGCTTGCCTAGCAATAGTATTTTCCTCACAGAAGTTTAGACACTACATGTTGGCTCATCAAATAAAGCTCATCGCCAAGATAGACCCCCTCAAGTATCTAATTTCTAAAGCAACACTCACAAGATGAATGACTAAGTGGGTCATGATCTTAATAGAATACAACATTGAATATGTGGAACAGAAAGCCATCAAGGGATAGGTAATTGCAAATCAACTAGTCGAAGCACCTATATATTCTGAGAACCCACTAGTATCAAAGTTTCTAGATGAGTCCATTTTCAATCTTAGTGTAGCAGATGATTGGAAGGTATATTTCGATGGGTCATACACATAACTTGGATCAAGAGCAGGAGTCCTCTTCATCACACCGCAAGGGGACTATATCCCAAAATCATATAGGTTGTCTTTCCCATGCACCAACAACATTACCAAGTATGGGGCTCTTGTAATAGGACTCTGGATTGCAATACAATGGAAAACCATGGCACTCAAGGTTTATGGGGACTCACAATTAATTATCAACCAAGTCAATGATGAGTATTAAACAAAGGATGAAAAACTTACCCAGTACAAGAAACTAGTGGAGGATCTCAAGGAGTTCTTCATCGACATAACATTTGAGAAAATACCGAGGGTAAACAACAAAGTATTTGATGCTATGGAAACAATCAAATCATTGTTAGATATCCCACACAACATCCATAAACATTAATTCTTGGTAGAGTAGCTTCTCGTAATAGCTTTCGAGGTACTAGAATCTGACTTCGTATGCAAAATCATTGGTCCTGGTGATCCTTGGTACCATGACATATTCACCTACCTGAAAATAGGAGTCCTCCCCACTAACATCACCCCAAACCTTCAGAGAACATTTATTAAGAAGTCATCTCGTTTCATCATCGTAGGAGATACCCTTTACCGTAGGAGTATCAAAGGAACCCTTTTGTGATGCCTTAACCCTAAGGAAGCTTTGAATACTTTAATTGAGCACATGATGATATTTGTGGTTTTCATTCTAGTGGTATGACCTTGGCCAAGAAACTACTAAGGATTGGGTACTACTGGCCTACGATGGAGAAGGAAGCTCATGATTATGTTAAAAAATGTATGCAATACCAACAACATGGAGACTTCATCCATGCACCAATGTAGGAGTTCCAACCGATTATAACACCTTGGCCCTTTTCACAATGGGGGCTCAATCTCATTGAAAAAATCACACCCCCCTCATCTAATGGACACAAATTCATTATCATTGCCACAAAATACTTCATAGAGTGGGTAGAGGCCATCCTCATGACCTATATCATAGGGAAGAAAATTTCCAAATTCATCCTAAATTATCTCATTTGTTGTTATGGTGTTCCTCAAGCCCTTATCTCTGATAATGAAACACCTTTCAAAAACTAGGATGTTCGTGAGCTATGCCAAAAATTCAATATCCAACATCACTTCTCCACTCCATACTACCCCGAGAGTAATGTCCAGGCTGAGGCTTCTAATAAACCATCCTAAAAAACCTCAAGAAAATAGTTAATGAAATTGGTCATGATTGACACCTACAGTTGAACCCTACCTTATGGGCCTATCGAACAAGTATCCACACACCAATAGGTGAAACACCCTTCTCCCTAGTCTACTAATCAGAAGCCATCCTTCCCATTGAGATTGAGCTCCTATCCCTAAGAATAACATTGTAGAATCTTATTACTAATGAGAAGTATTAGGTGTCATGGTTGAACGAGCTAGAACTACTGGATGAGCGGTGCATGGATGCATTAATCACCTATAATTCTATTAAAACCATCTCAAAAGGAGCTATAATAAGAAAATCAAGAGTCAGTCATTTCAAGTTAGAGAGCTTGTGTTGAAAGAAAATCAAAAGAATGTACTAAATCCAAACAACAAGGGAAAATTTGAACCCAATTGGTTGGGACCCTTTGTCATCACTGTAAGTTACAAATCAGGAGCATATCAACTATCCACACTAGAAGGGGAGCCTCTGCAAGAGACCATCAATAACTCCCATCTCAAAAAGTTTTATGCCTAAGCTATGCTAGGTATAAATCAAAAATACAAAAAAATATAAAAAATCCAAAAAAATCAAAAGAAAAAGAAAATGAAAAAAATTGCCCTCTAGTGAAAACCACTTTAGTGGCACTTTGGGCAAGTACCTTGGCGAAAACCTAGAAAATAGGCACCTTGTGTAAATAAGCACTTTCTATCCACCATGGATTCTTTGACTTGTTTTGCATCACATGTTGGCCTCCTCTAATGGTTTAATAACTAAGCCCTTAGAGCTGTGACTTAGAGATTGGACATCTGCACTAAGTAGCTATCTCACTCATCATGAAGTTGCATTTCATTATCAACCTAGGGACATAAACTTGAAATGGGTTAGCACTATATGTGCACTAGGACTCCATTGTAATCATTCATAAACTAGGAAAGAAGCAATACTAGAAATGAAATGCTAGAAAGAAATCAATTTATACATTGAGTAGAAGTCAACAACTATACTAAGCATTAACAACTAGACTGGAAATGATAGAAATGAAAATCTTAGCAAATAGATAGGAATCTACTCTTTCTACCTTGGCTGCAAGAACAACCATATAACATAATTTCAGTGGCTACAAGAACAAACAGTTGTTGAAATTGAAACTAACTGCTAAGCAAAAAATAACTTTTAAACTAAATAGGTGGAATTCTCATCAAGTGTGCCCCCTTGAGTGAGTCTCCCTTAAGCTAACTCAATTGTAGCAACTTAGAATATCATATTATTTCTTGAAAACATAATTACAACATCTCAAAAATATAACTATATTACTAAAATTGGAAAATGTAAGTACAATCTCAGAACATCCAACCTTGTGAAAAGGGGCATCTGACCATTATTTATAGAGAGAAAAACTATCAGCTAACCCTAACCACCTAGGTAGTCGACTCCATCAAAATAGGAGGATGCCACTTATTGAAAGCATAGGAAAAGATGGAGGAAGTTATGCATGTGCCAAATTGGTCAAAGCAGACTTGCTCCAATGAGAATCTAGCACAACACACTCTCTACAATTTTTGAACAAACAAATATGACTATTAAAAAGGTAGTTACAATCTTGTATTCGAACTAGGAATTTCCCTCCATTGAGAGTTTTCCCTCCTTTGACCTTTTAATGACCATCTTTTTTATTCTCTTGGAAATCGACTAGCTTGCAAGATTTCCTTCCACTTTGCAAGCTTTGTTGACATCAAAATCTTAGTGTAAACCTACATGATAACATTAGCACACACAAACAATTGCATATCTATAATTACCTTAGAGTAACATCCACTCAACCACATGTAAAATCAACATAGATAATTCACATTGCATGATAATGTCATTAAAATTCACAAGGACAAACTTATGCCCAAGGTCTATGGTTTCAAGGAAATATCATGGAAAATGTCAACAACCAAGTGCCAAAGTCTATGATAGCAACAAAAAATAGATAATAAACCCTATCAAAATCAATCCATTAATTTGACTCATCATTCCCCCCAACCTAATGTTTTGCTAGTCCTCTAGCAAAAACAACACTATTCTTTTGCCTAGTCAATGCTTTGAAGTCACCAACTGCCAACAATCTCACATCAGTCTATGTAGTGTTTGAATTGGGATCCCAGCAAAATCCTTGCTTGTTCTTCAATCTGTTCCATCTTTTTGTTTTTGCAGCTATGTCATACTGATAAAACTTGTAATCTGACACAAGCCACATTAGTGTAGGTGGCTGAAATTTGAATGGAAGACAAAACTGTTGTCTCATCCTTCCAATCTATATGTACCTGTCAACTTGTTTGCATGTTGCAACATACTTTTTCAAAGAGTGTGGTTTAGCTTGTTTCAACTCATCTTGCAAACTATTCCACCTCTATGCTAAGTACCCCATTATTGATTTCCCTGTAGTTTCAACTACTTTCTCATATTCCTTGTAGGCTTCTTCTCTAACATGTGTGATCCCATTCTTGTAGCTTTGGTGATGAAGAATCTTGTGCCATGTTTGGAAAATGTCTGCAGGGTTACTAGATTCAACCCTGAGAGCCAAGGGAGTATGAAATTCTCTTTCCTTGTAAGTTCTAAACAACTTCCCCCAACTAATTTCATTTTGAAACCAGGACATAAATTCCCTTAAATGGAGGTCTCCAATATACAGTAAGGGATTCCAATCATGATCATCAAACACAACATAATTATGCAGGTATAGTTCACACAACAAATTTTTAACTTTAGGAGGGGCAAACTGGTAAGCTTGGAAAAACTCATGTGGAGTGTCAAGAGAAGGGCTCAAACCTGAAATAATCCTTGATAGTTGAAAGGAAATATTTCACTCCTTCAAATGCAGGGCATACACTCTTGGAGGAGTTTTGCATGCCAACATTCAAGGTACTAAAGCTACCACATTATCCACTTTTTCCTTTAGGGCAGCAATTTCTACATTCTTTTCTTCAATTTATGTATTTTTCCTTTTAATCTCATCATTTAGCTTGCATTTTTCCTTTTTCAATTCCTCCTCTTTTCTCTGCATCTCACTCCATAGGTTTAGAGCTACAAGATTCCATGAAAAAGCAGGGGGTTTATGTGTTCCTACCAAAATCTTCCTTTGCACCAATTCTTGTTGTTCGAATAACACCAGTTGCAGTGATTCTGGTTGCTCATTCTGCTCATCTTACCCTAGTTGTAGGAATTCTTGATTCTCATCTTGCTCTTGATTCTCAACCTATTCTGCAATAGAAACAAGCTTTTCTAATCTTATATTTGCTTGTTCTTCAAAAATATCTTTTTCTTCAACATTCACCTACCCCATAGGGGCTTTTGTCTCCTCCCTAGATGTTTTTCTAATCTTAGGGATTCTCTTTGGAGGCACACTAGTGGCTAGCCCAGCTAGTTTTGATTTCTTAGGAGGGTTTTTATCTTTTTCTTTAGTTGTAGGAAGAACAATGTTATTAGCCTTTCATTTTCTAGGGCTTGGTGTTACTTTTTCTATCGTTTTCTTGTTGGCCTTCCCCTTTCTCATTTCTGACTCTTTCATTTTTTCCTCCTCTCTCCTAAGGGTAGCCCTAGTTCGAATTGGGGTTTTGGGAAGAGCATTAACATAAGAGTTTGAGGATGAACTTTCCTCATCTAAATATTCTGACTCAGAAGAACCAATTTCTATAGCTTGCTTGACTACAAGAGAGTTTGAACTAGGGTTTGCACCAGAGGTTGAAACTCCAAGAGTAGTTTCAACAACCCTCTCTCCCCTACTAACCTTTTGAGGTTGAGACTAACCTTTAGGACGTACATTTCCTAGTCTAAATTGATCAATGTTTATGAATTCCTCCCATGTCATATCAGACACATCTTGCATAGATTTCTCTACTAAAATTTTTATTAAATAATGTGAGAGACAAAATTATCCCTAACTTTTTGTGTTTTGGCCACCATGATTGCAAGGAGGTGATATAGCACATTAGGCACGTTCATTCTTCTTCCATGCCTCATATGGTTTAGGAGCTTGAAATTCACAGAGTGGAGGCATGATTGGCATCCCTCACAAGTAATATACTTGACAATGTGTATGGCTACTTATTTCCATGGCTATGGTAGAGAAGTTTTCTTTGTTCCTTGCTTATCTACAACCAATGGAGGGTCACTGGGTTCAGTAAATTTAGCCTTGGATGAACTTGCATATTTGGTAGCAGGGTATGGCTCCCCATTGGTAGGTAAACTTGTTACCTCTAAAATTATCTCCTCAATAGAGATCACCTCTAACCCTTTTACCATTGCCTTCCCCTTAGAGAGTTTCTGTGCAAATTCTTGTGCAATATCCTCATAGTAGTTGTCAAGTTTCAGGAAATAATCTAGCCATCCACAATTCCTAAACTCTGCCAGAGAAGGTGCATCCTACAATACCACATCATGAACCGTGGGTTCATTCCTAATTAGCTAACCTCCCATTGTTTCAACTGCCCGCAATCAAACATGCACTTCTACTAAACTTCCTTTTCCTGCAATCTCTCTCTGAAAACCCCAATTTCTTCTTCTTGCAATTCTTCTGTAGTGTTGAAGCCATTGTCATGTAGCTATCCAATTTACCTTTTTGGGTGACATTTAAAATTATGACTAAGCAATAAAGAACAATAAATGAAGGGTATTATCAAGAAAAATGGTGGCAGTTCAGTGACATTTCACACATGCAAGCCATCATTTCACTCTATCATTCAAATTGGCTTATTTTAAATTTTCTGACATGGATGACACATGGACTTGTGAGTTGACACTCCCCCCCAACCTAAATTAGAGCATGTGTCTACATAGGCTATGTGGTAATTATGATTTGACATGGTAGAGTACAATTTTATGCCATGTGAAATATCAACATTAATTTACAGTAATTAAATAAATGCACTAACGATAATTAAGATATAATAATTTTTATGCATGTACCTAAAAACGTGGAGTATCTTTTGCAAGGAATGTGGAGGAAGTACCGTTACCTTTTAAAATGATAGTTGATCAATTAATGCAGTGATGATGGAATGGAATGATGGCAAAGTGAAGTGATGGTGGAGTTATGGAAGAGAGAGAAGATGGAGATGGATGGGTAGATGAATTTATTGGTGAAGAAGTGGATTCCGACAAAAGAGGAAATATTTATTATGAAGTGATTGCATGTGTACCTAGATTAGTCAGGAGGGACACTAAGTCCACTTCCTTTAGCTGTAGGAAGTTTGGAGGTTGGGTGCTAAATAAATTGTTGCATGAATTCTTCCTTGGATGTTGGTTTATGATATAATCTTAGACGATGGTCGTTGACCAAAAGTTTGAATCTAGCAAGGTCAATGGTTATACATTGTACAACATCGTTGGGGAAGACTTCTACAACTTCATACAATCCCAACCATCTTGTCTGTAGTTTTCCTACATTATCTTGATACCTGGAGTCATAAAGGAGTGCCCAGTCACCTAGCTGGAACTTCTTGTCCTTTATGTATCTATCATGCCATTTGACCCGATGATTTTGCACTACATCAGTATGATGTAGGGATTTCTTTCTCATTTCATCCAAAGCATTCAACTGTATGATTCTATCTTTTTGTTCCTTGGATACGTCTATCCCAAGATCCAATGCAATCCTAAGAGTTTTATGCTCAAACTCAATAGGAATCATAACTGTCTTCCCATACATCAATTCAAAAGAAGTGAATCTTGTGGCTATCTTCTAGGTGGTCCTATAGGCCTAGACAACTTATGGAAACCTATTTTCCCAATCCTTCCTATGAATAGCCATTGTTTTGGTCAGAATTTCCTCAATTTCCCTGTTGGTCACCTCAAACTGGCCATTGGCCTAAGGGTGATAAGGGGTAGATTTCTTGTGCCTCACATGATATTCATTAACTAATGTTGTAACAAGGGTTGATGTAAACTGATCCACTTGATCTATCACTATCTCCCTTGGAACCCCATAACGAGTGAAGATTTCCTCATAAAGAAATTTTGCAACCTTATTATCTCTGGCATGTTTCATAGCTTTAACGTCCACCCACTTGGTCACATAGTTAGTGCAAACCAAGATGTAGGATTTTCCATTTGATGGAGGATCAAAGGGGCCTACAAAATCAAGCCCCCATTTATCAAATGGAGTGATGACTACTTGGGGGTAAAGAGGCATCTCATCATATCTAGTTGGTTGGCCCATTCTTTGACATCTATCACACTTCCTAGTATACTTCCCCACATCCTTGTGAAGTGTGGGCTAGTAATATCTTGTGTTAAGAATCTTCATTGTTGTCCTCTTGACTGCAAAATTCCCTCTAAAGGGTTCATTGTGACATGCATGCAATATGTCATATGTCTCATCTTCCCTTACACATCTCCTCATGACATGGTCTGGTCCAGTGTAGAATATACAACCTGCAATCCATGAGAAAGGAAAGGTTTTCTCAATGAGCACTCTTCCCTCTTTTGGAGAGAAATGAGGGGAAACTCTCCCTGTAACTAGATAATTGGCTATATCAGCATACCAGGGGGTATGCGCACTGATGGAAAATAAATTTTCATCAGGGAAAGAGTCATCAATTACTTGAGTGTCCTTAGATATAGTCAATCTAGAGAGAAAGTCTGCTACAACATTTTCCTTCCCTGGTTTATCAACAATGGTGATGTCAAACTCCTGCATTAGTAACAACCTTCTTGTTAGCCTTCCTGAAATCAAGGGCTTATTCATGAGGTATCTTATGGTTGCATGGTCTATATGCACAAAGATCTAATAGCCTATTATGTAGTTCCTTAATTTGTTAAGGTCATAGATGACTGCCAACATTTCCTTCTCTCTCACTGTATAATTAAACTCAGCCCCTTGGTAGTTTTTGCTGACAAAATAGATTGCATTCTCAATTGCTCCTTCTTTCTACCACAAGGAAACTCCTATAGAATAATTTGATGCATATGTATGAATATGAAAAGGAAGCTCCCAATTAGGTCCTTTAAGTACAGGAGCATGGGTTAAAGCTACTTTCAAATCAGAGAATGCTTTGTTACAGTCCTCTATCCACTGGAACTCAACATCTTTAGTTAGGAGATTATACAGTGACACTACCATTTTACTAAAAGTTTTGATGAAACACCTATAGTACCCTACATGTCCCAAGAAACTTCTAACATCTTTTTTCTTTGCAAGAATAGGCAAATTGGTAATCACCTCAACCTTGGTTGGGTCTACTTGAATTCATCTTTGAAAGATGTAGTGGCCAAGGACTACTCCTTCTTGCATCATCATGAAGCATTTCTCATTGTTCAAAGACATATTATGGTCTTCACATCTTTGTAAAACCTTCCTTAGATTCTCTAATGCTTCTATAAAATCAACACCATAGGTAGTAAAATCATCCATATAGATCTCCATACAATCATGTGAGATATTTGAAAATATACTAATGACTACCCTTTGAAAAATTGTAGGTGCATTACACAACCCAAATGGAAGTACTGAGTAGGCATAAGTACCCCATGGACATGTAAAAGTTGTCATCTCTTGATCCTCGAGTGCAATCTATATCTGATTATTATAACCACTGAATCCATCTAGAAAAGAAAAATATTGCTTTCCTATAAGTAAATCCAATACTTGGTCTATGAAAGGAAGGGGAAAATGATCCTTTTTGGTGGAAAAGTTGAGTTCCCTGTATTCAACACAAACTCTCCATTTACCTCCCTTTTTTTGCACAATTACCAATGGGGACATCCACTGGTTGTCTGTGATACGGTAGACAAATCCTACATCCAATCATTTTTGTAGTTCTCCTTTTACAATCTCCTTTAATGCAAGGTTGATTCTTCTTTGTGGCTATCTCAGTGGTGTGCAATCATCTCTGATATATATCCTATGAGTACAAAGCTTAGGGTCCAATCCCTTCATGTCATGGAAGTCCCAAGCAAATGAATGTTGGTGGGTCTTCAACATGTTTGTTAGGGACAGCTACTGCTCTTGACTCAACTTACTATTAATATTCAAATATTTCCCTTCTGAAACTTGCACTTGTGTTGTTAACTCAATCATAGTTGTTTCACTAATGCTTGACACTTTCAGTTCATGTGGTATCAATGTATGAAACACATTAGTTGTTGCAGGAAGTATAGTTGTAGGAAGAGCGGGCAAAAGTGTCTTCACTGTACCTACAAAACCAGATTCTTGAGAGGATGATGCTTCATGCACCTCACAATGGTTATGAATGATGTTAGACAATACTTCATCTTCTTCTTGAAGTTGCATGAAAGAACTTATGCCTAACATCATGAGTTGTGCCACTGAATTGACTTCTTCAGTCTCTTCTCCAACATGTGGTCATATGGGGTTATCCATATCATGGGATGGTTGAGCAGGAGGGTAGAGAGCAAGCTTTTTGGTGATTTTCCTATTAGAAATAGTCATGTCTCCTAACTGACATCCAATGTAAGCATATGTTGTGGCTAGCTATGGCCTTCCTAGAATAATGAGATACTCACCTAGTGTAGCTTTAGGAGAAAGAATCATGAAATCTACTGGGTACTCCCAAGAGTCTAGAGTTACCACAAGGTCTTCTACTATACCATTAGGTTTAACAGTGGAACTATCAGCAAGTTGCAGGATAGTAGAAGTAGGTCTCCTGTTTGCAACATTTAGTTGCTGCAGGATATCCTTAGTCATCACATTTATTATTGCTCCCAAGTCAATTGGAGCATTCATTATTTGGATCCCATTTATAACAACTCCCACAATAGGACTACCTGGGTCAGTGTATTTGGGAACAGTCACTTTCCCAAGTATGATATCTACTAGTTGTCCCACCATATGAACTGTAGTGGGGTCGTTCTTTTTCTTGCATGGATTTTTGAGGCATGCTTCCTTGATTGCTTTGCCATATATAGGGACATATTTTATGGCCTGAAACAAAGATATCTTGACCCATATATGTTTCAACTAATCTAAAATGTCAAAGGTTGTTTCCTCATTCTCTTCCTTTTATTTAACAACTTCTAACCTTTGAGGAAATGGTGGATCTTGATCAGTCTGCTGAACTGGTTAAGGATTTTTAGGCACACTTGGTTGAATGGGGACATTTAGAGGCTCCTCTTCTTCTATAGGAAGCTCAATGATAATAGGGGTAGAAGGAGCTAGCAAAGTGGTTCTTGAATACAGATGGATGTCACTCACACTCACATCATATGCAGAGAATTGATTAGAATTTGCAGAGTAGACTGGTTGCTACTGTGGTTTGTTATTTGGGTTAGGTGTGGATTGAGCTGGCAACTGAGTAGGTCTATGTGTACTAGAACTTGAGCTAGTAAGAGGAGGCGTTATAATAGGCCGTTGAGGTTGTGAAGGTGGTTGCACGTAGCTAGTTATTTGGTTTGGCCATTGTTGTCCTCCCCTCCATTGGGATGTTTGTTGCCAGTTTCCTAGAGGTGGCTTCCAATTCCCCTGAGATTATTGCCACTGGGGTGGAGAGGTTTGTTGATTAGTCCAAGTATTTAGAGGGTTATTCCAAGGTTGAGGTGGATATCCTCCATAGTTGGATGCGTATGGGGGTTGCCATTGATTACCAAATGCATAATAATTGAAATAAGGCCCAACAAAAGATAATGGATTTGGTGGCATACCTTGTCTTGGGGCCCATGGTCTCCTTTGTGTAATATAGTAGACTTGATCATCATCACCATGGATTGGCTTGAACTTAGGTGGAATCTGCTTGCTGTCAATGTTAGCTACCATTTTGCATCTGTAGTCCTTCTTTTGTTTGCAATGAGGGCAATATTCTGCCAACATTGCCCCTGCCTCCTCATGTTTCTTCTTTGCTTGAAGTGTATCTAGCTGAGTAGCTAGATTATTTATGATGTCTTGCTTGAAATCTGCTAACAAGTGAGTCTCCATCCTTGAAACTCCATTGTTGGATGATTTAACCATAGAGGATTGGTAACCTCTTCCTTTCATTGAAGCCACCCTGGAATAGTTCTGACATATCTTCTTAATATCATCCCAAGGAATTTGGGTGATATCTCCTCCTCCCATTAGGTCCAAAGCATCAATGCAGCTGTCATTGATCCCTCTAAGGAAGAGCAACTTTTGAGACTCTTCATTGAGTGCATGATGTGGAGATTCCTATAGGAAAATCAAAAACCTTGAAATGTAATCCTCCAAACTCTCATCTTCCTTCTGTTGCATCCTAAAGATGTCATCTCCTCTCATATCATTGCCCCTACAATATTCTTTGTACTTCTCAAGAAACTTTTTTTTCATATCATCCCAAGTATCTACAGTATTCCTACCTAAGCCTATAAATAATCTCAATGCAACTTCTTTCAAGGTGGTAGGAAACAACTTAAGCCTATGAGCATTAGTGGTATAGTCATAGCTTTTGCAGAGGATGTCAAACTCAAATAGGAAGGTGTCAGGGTCTTCAGTGACAAGCCCATAGAACTTAGGAAGGACTGAAGTAGGGATATTTTTGAGGTTGTCAACTTCATTCTAATGAGTGATGGGAAATGGAAAGGATGGCTGGTTGGGTTCATTTCTGTTTGCATCAACCATGCCTACTTGGTGGAGTTCTAAAGCTAGTGGATTCTCAATTAGATTTTGGTCTTCAGAGGAAGTGCCATAACTAGTCAGATCGGGAAATGCATCAACAAAAGGGTATGCCTCTTCTTCTTCTTTGTCTCTTGGCAGATTTTGAAGCTCTTCTAACTGAAATGGATCAGGGTCATTAGGAAGGAATCTCCCATAAGTATCTCTTCTCCTTCCTCTATGCATGCAGTATCAATTTAGTATTAGCAAACTCACACAAATAATTGGTGAAAGAATAGTAGGTCATTACTTTCCTAGATGAAGGGTATGCTAAGAAAAACCTTCAGAAATACTACAACAAGAAAGAAACTATCAATGACTCCAAAGAACTTCCTAGTTTGACACCATCCCCGACAACGACACCAAAAATGATGGCCTCCTCTAATGGTTTAATAACTAAGCCCTTAGAGTTGTGACTTAGAGATTGGACATCTGCACTAAGTAGCTCTCTCACTCATCATGAAGGTGCATTTCATTGTCAACCTATGGATGTAAACTTGAAATGGGTGAGCATTGTATGTGCACTAGGACTCTATTGTAATCATTCATAAACTAGGAAATAAATAATATTGGAAATGAAATTCTAGAAAGAAATCAACTTAAACACTGAGCATAAGTCAACAACTATACTAAGCATTAACAACTAGACTGGAAATGAAAGATAGAAATGAAAATATCAACAAACAAATAGGAAACTACTATGTCTGCCTTAGTTGTAGGAACAGTCACAGAACACAATTTCAATGGTAGCAGGAACAAACAGTTGATGAAACTGAAACTAACTACTGAATAGAAAATAACTTTTAAACTAAATAGGTGGAATTCTCACCAAGTGGGCCCCCTTGAGTGAGTCTCCCTTAAGCTAACTCAATTGAAACAAACAAAATATCATATTATTTCTTGAAAACATGATTACAACATCTTAGCGATATAATATATTACTAAAACTAGAAAATGCAAGTACAATCTTAGAACTGTATTACTCCAACCTTGTGAAAAGGGGAATCTGACCATTATTTATAGAGAGAAAAACTACTGGCTAACCCTAACTACCTAGGCAGTCGACTCCATAAAAATAGGAGGATGCCACTTATTGAAAACATAGAAAAAAATGGAGGAAGTTATGCATGTGCCAAATTGGTCAAAGCAAACTTGCTTCAATGAGAATCTAGCACAAAACACTCTCTACAATTTCTCAACAAACAAATATGACTATTAAAAAGGTAGTTACAATCTTTTATTTGAACTAGGAATTTCCCTCCATTGAGAGTTGTCCCTCCTTTGACCTTTAAATGACCATCTTTTTTATTCTCTTGGCAATCAACCAGCTGGTAGGAGTTCCTTCCACTTTATAGGCTTTGTTGACATCAACATCTTAGTGTAAACCTACATGATAACATTAGCATGCACAAACAATTGCATATCTATAATTACCTTAGAGTAACATCCACTCAACCACATGTAAAATCAACATAGATAATTCACATAGCATGATAATATCATTAAAAGTCACAAGGATAAACTTATACCCAAGGTCTATGGTTTCAAGGAAATATCATGTAAAATGTCAACAACCAAGTGCCAAAGTCTATGATAGCAACAACAAATAGATAATAAACCCTATCAAAATTGAGCCATTAATTGGAGTCATCATCACCTACCATCGCTTTTCATCGTAATCACCCATCACATTCCATTGATCCTTCCATATCATCTGTGTTCGCATCACGACTTGATTTTGTGTTGGTATCATGTCCCATCCTAGAACTACTTGGCACATTCCTAAGGTTAGTTTGTCTTACCTATATCGAGGTAGTCTATCGCATCACACTAGGGGCATGTTTTTATACCTGCATCTAATTGGATTTGTGTATATCCTTCACATCTTCCTTAAAACGTTAGAAAATTAAAAAAAAATTGTAAAACCAAAAAATTTAAAAAAATTCAAAACATATCAAAAATCCAAAAACAAGTGAAAAACAAGAAAAGTCAAAAACAGAGTCATCATGTTGAACTATGAGGCTTCTGTGTGTATAACATAGGCAAGGCTAATCTTCGATTAGCCCCTGAGGCCCCTAGGATAGGTCCTTTAGGTGTCCATCATAATAAACTGACAATCCACACATGTGCATATCTCATCAATAAATGAGTTTGTGTCAGTTGAACTACGTGGTCTCTGCATGTATAACGTAGGCAAGGATAATCTATGATCAACCCCTGAGGCCCCTAAGATAGGTCCTTAGGTTAGGTTCTCGGTCAAAATATCAAAAAACACAAAAACATTGAAAATTTGGAAAATCAAAACATTTGTAAAACATCTTAAAAGCTCAAAACAACCTCAAAAAATTTCAAAATACCAAAAACATTCAAAAAAACCAAAATCATTCATCTCATTTCACGTTCACCCACAATAAACATCCACTCACAATAAACAATCTTCATCTCCAACCTTTGGCAAAATAATTGGAAACAAGTATAGCAAATTTAAAAGTGTGAAATCAAATGTCAAGGTCTTAAGTCTAGGTCAAATGGGTGAATACGTTGGTCAACTCTTGGTATCAATAGCCTATCATCCCATTAGTCTCAAAATCATCTGATAACATCATGTCCTAGGATGCATCCTTCCTACAATGGACATCAACATCATACGTCGTCATAGTTTAGTCTTGGTTAGAGGTATGAAAAAACATTAGCTTGTTTGTTTACTTGATATTTTCTTTTGATTTATCTTATTGCGCTCATTCCAATGACCTCTTGATGATGTCTAATCAAAATGATTTAGAGAGAAAGGAATGGGGCATTGATCATTATCTTTTGTCTGCTGTGTTTGTTGGATATTCTTGTAATATAACCTTGGTCATACTAATTTTGTTTGGTGTATAGGGAAGATGTTTTTGACATCTTGTTGACTATTACATTGAAAGGTTTTGCTTCTTTGTGTTTGGTTCAAGATGTTCAAAATATATGAAGTACGTCCTAATAAAGTTTTGTACGCTAGGCGTGAACAAAGACACTCCTGTCTGATTGTCGAGTCAAAGTCCATCTCACTAGGTACAATGCCATCCTGGTTTCTATACCTTGATGCATCGTATCTATGTGCGTTATCAAACATAAGGAAAGTAATGCTCTTTACATCCCCAATCCTTGGATAAGCAATACATCATCATCACTCATCATCATATCTAATAAAGTCTCAACGATTCATAGACTTGTTGGACTTCTACACCTTCTCATAATCTAGGATCCACCCATCTTACTCTTATTCTTCTATCTTTACAACATTTCTATCCAAAATATGTGTGATATATCAAAATATACATGAAGCTACCCATGGCCGATGACTGTCTATACATCATCAAATTTGTCTACATCAAACATTTGAACTTTCTAGTTCTCTCTGAGCTGAACTAATCCTGAATCCTTATTGTGAGCTTGACCAAAATTCAATTTTTTTTCCCAATCTCTTGAGGGGGTAGTGTACCAGTGTAATTCTTTCCACTGGGGCAACATTGGGGCATCTAAAAAACTTAAGAAATTTTTGAATTTTGATCTCGACAGTGTTATTCTTTGAACCAATGTAGCAGGTACCTCACTTCAAAGAGGGGAAAAATGTAGACACTTTAAAAGTTTTTATTGATACTATGCATCTGATTATGATTAACTAACAATCACCTCGAACTAACCAATTAATTAAACAATCAACATTATCATCTATTTCTACTATTAATCAAATAATTAAATTTATTTGATTAATTCACCCTTTTTTTTAAAAAAAAAAGAAGGGGAAAAAATTTATTCAAACCAAAGCGAATTACAAGGCAAGAGCCATAGGCTCAATAAAAAGGCGAATAGCCAACAAACCAAACTACAACACTACATAGTCCTGTCTTCCAATAAAGCTCTCTCCAAAGTCCCCTGATAATCAGAAGGTAACTCATCCCTACCACTGATATCCCAACCATCCCCTTTCTCCGAGGCCCACTTCGCCAAGCAGTCAGCCACAGTATTCCATTCTCTAGGGATGTGACAGAAAGAGACAGATTCCAAGGAACTGCAAACACTTAGAATTTGTCTGACCATCGAAGCTAAATGCCAACTAACACCATCCAACCTCTGGTTGTTCAACATATCCACAACAATCTGAGAGTCAGACTCACAGATAATCCTCCTCCAGCCAAGAGAACAACTCCTCTCAACAACAATCTTAATAGCCAGGGCCTCCATCAGGTTATTAGAGTAAAGCCCTTTGTAAACAGAGAAGCAGAAAACATCACCATCTTTACTTCTACCAACACCCCCAATGCCAGCATGCCCAGGATTCCCACGAGAAGATCCATCAATATTAATCTTCAGGACCCCATCAGGAGGAGGTGCCCATCTCCCATCACGGCAGACCCGTTTCTTGACACGACGGGGCATAATACCAGTAGTGCAACCCCTACTATTAACACCCAAGCTCAGATCCCGCACAACAGCAACATCCCCAGGATTAATACTTTCAGACATATCACATTTGGCATGAATAGTCTCCTGAAGCCTACTGATAATCTTCTTCCACAGTTTCCCCCTATCTAATCTGGAATCACAAAAAACTCTACGGTTCCTTTCCAGCCAAAGGTTCCAAAGAATGAAAATAGGCCCAATGAACCAGGCCACCTGAAGAAAAGGAGTCTTCGCAGGAGGCCTGCCCAGGCTCTCCCAAAACTCAATAAGAGAGGAAGCATGAATGCAGCCATGATGCCAAGCCTCCCACCATCTGTGCCAAATCTCACGAGAATAGGGGCAATGAAAGAACAAGTGGGAAGAACACTCTTCACTGCTCAAACAAAGAACACAAATGGAAGGTCCCTGAAACCCCCTTTTGCGAAGGTTCTCCCAAGTAAGACATTTCCTCTGGGCAGCCAACCATAAAAAGAAGTTACACTTGGGCCAAGAAAAGTTGTTCCAAACCTTCCTCCACCAAGGCACCTCAGCAGGACCATGTAAATTCCTATCAAGCACAGCATAGCCTTGAGCAACAGTATAATTACCTTTTGGGCTAGGACTCCAAGCCAATTTGTCCCTCTCCTTCAGAGAGCTGCAGAGCCTACCCTCCAAGACCTTACACAAGGCTGCCCGATCCTCCTCAGAACCACCCACAGGCCACTCTTGCGGATCCTTCCAGCATGACACCTCTAGATGACCAATACGCTTAACAATTTTAAAATGCTCCACCTTAATCCAACCAGCATCAGAGAACACCTGGCAGAGAGGCAGAAGCTGAGGGAAACTAGATAGGATGGGAGGGTGTCCATCCCAAGAGTCCAGCCAAAACAGAGCATCAGAGCCATTATTACAGATCCAGAAGAGACCATTCCTAACAAGCTGAGCTCCCTTCTTAAGAATATCCCAAATGCAAGAACCGTTGCCCAACAGGGAAATCCGTGGCACATCCTGGCTCTCAACACCAGGAACATACTTGAAAGCAAGAATCTTGGCCCAATCCTGATCCTGGTTATTGCACCATCTCCAATACAGCTTAGCCGCCAAAGCCGTAACCACAAGAGCCATAGACCTAAGGCCAAGGCCCCCAACATGCTTCGGCCTACAAACAAACTCCCACTTGACTAAACTCCACTTCGAGGAAAGAAGGTTACCCGACCAAAGGAATTGCCGGGAAAGAGCATCAAAATCCCTCATAAAGGAGGCAGGAGGAATCTGCACACAACACCTATAAATAGGGAGAGCCTGCACCACAGCTTTTAGGAGAAGCACCCTACCAGCAGATGAGAGCCATCTGTAAGTCCAATGACTGACCTTACTCTGGAACTTATCCAATATCCCCTGCCAAAAATTTCTCCGCTGAGGTCCCAAAGCCAAAGGAATCCCTAGGTACATCAGGGGAAGAGATCCAATTTGGAATCTTAGAATCCTGGCAATCTTGTTCTGAATGAGACGAGGAGTGTTAAAGAAATAAATGGAAGATTTATCATCATTAATACTCTGACCAGAAGCTTTCAAGTAGATGTCTAAAGTTCTCCTGAAATTCACAGCCTCGCTAATTCTAGCCAAGCCCATCAGTCCAGTATCATCCACAAATTGAAGGTGAGAACAAGGAGGGAGATCATTGTTCCAGCACCAGCCATGAATACGACCCTGCCGCACCTGAGATTTAATAAATCTACCAAGACCTTCTGCCATGATAATGAAAAGGTAAGGGGAAAGAGGGTCCCCTTGCCGAAGTCCCCGAGAAGCACTAAACCAATCTGAAGATTCCCCATTAATGAGAACAGAGAAGGAGGATGAGGTAACACAACTGAGGACCCAATTCACCCATTCCTCTTTAAAGCCAAAGACCAAGAGGATATTCTGAAGGAACTCCCAGCTCACCCGATCATAAGCTTTAGCCATGTCAAGCTTAATGAACATCGCCCTCTCCTTAGAAGAAGCCATAGAGTGAATAACCTCTATAGCAATCACGACACCATCCAAGATTTGTCTCCCTTCCACAAAACCTCCCTGCTCAGCTGAAATCAAAGCACCAAGGAGAGGTTTGAGTCTCTCAGCAATTAATTTGGTGATAATCTTGTAGACAACGTTGCATAAAGCAATAGGCCTGAATTGCTCCATCCGGTTAGCCCCCTCCTTCTTAGGTATGAGAGCAGAAAAGTCGAGTTCAAAGACTTAAGCATTTGTTTGTTCCTAAGGGATTCCTGAACCACCTCAAGGAGATTAGACTTTATTATTTCCCAAAATTCCTGGAAGAACTCAATCGGAAACCCATCTGGGCCAGGAGCTTTGCCTTTTTTCATACTAAACACAACTTTCTCTAATTCAGGCAACAAGATTGGACCCAAAAGAGCCCCATTCATCTCATCCGAGACCAAGTGAGGAATAGAATCCAAGATAGCCCTCTCCTCGGTTCTAGCAGCAATATCTTCCTTTGTAAAAAGATTAGAAAAATAGTTGACAGCTTCCCTGGAAATTTCACCACCGGATGAGAGAAGGGTTCCATCACTCGAGACAAGCATGGAAAGAGAGCTCCCCTGCCTACGGGCCTTAACCGAATTATGAAAGAAAGACGTGTTCCTGTCCCCCTCCTGAAGCCAATCAATACGGGATTTTTGCTTCCAGAAAATCTCCTCCCGAAGCTCCCACTCTTCTAAGCCCTTAAGGGCCAAGGATTCAGCATTCAAAAGGTTAGAGGATAGCCTATGGTCTTGAATCTGACAAGTGACACTATCCAGCTTGGACTGAGCAGCAAGTTTCTGAGCATGTAGGTTCCCAAAGCATTGTTTATTCCACCTCTTAAGCCTATACTTCACATGTTGGAGCTGTTTACAAAAAGTGTACATGGCCCTCCCGTGGGCAGGAAGCCCTTCGTACCACCAATCCAGCACCAGATCCCGAAGAGAGTGATCCCGTAGCCACATCAATTGAAATTTGAAAGAAGGATTTTTGGTGACCCCATAAGAGGAGACACAAAGTTTGATAGGCCAGTGATCAGATCCCCTCCAATCCAGGATATCAGAAACGGTAGTCCACCTACTGCTCATCCAGTAACAGGACACCAAAAATCTATCGAGTCGTTCTGAGATAGCCTCATCACCACACCTCCTATTATTCCAAGTAAAAATTCCATTGGTTGGCTTCACGTCAATGAGATTAAGGAGACTGATATTATCTCTGAGCAAAAGAGAAGAAGGATCAAGCCTGGCTAACCCTCCTCATTTTTCATCCATACTAATAACAACATTAAAGTCACCAGCCAAAATCCAAGGGAGAAACGGGTCCAGAGAACGGACAAACTTGATATGATCCCAAAGGTGGGTCTTACCTGGAAGGTCAGAAGGAGCATAAATATTGGAGAAAAGACATCTTTCTCCAAATTCAAAAATGGAGGCAACCATAGAGATAGAAGACTGACTAGAAACCCACCATAAGGGGGTGACTTTCCTCGGGTTCTAGAAGCAAGCCACCCCCCCAGAACTGCCCAACGCCCCAACCCCCTGCCAATAGCCATGGGGCCAGATACGCAAAGCACAATTATTCAAACCATCCACCGTAAGCTTGGTTTCCTATATGAAGACCACATCCAGAGCCTGAGAC
Organism: Sequoia sempervirens; assembly: GCA_007258455.2. Classification (NCBI taxonomy): domain Eukaryota; kingdom Viridiplantae; phylum Streptophyta; class Pinopsida; order Cupressales; family Cupressaceae; genus Sequoia; species Sequoia sempervirens. Next base: position 129,986,139 of record VDFB02373365.1, on the reverse strand, counting down.
TCGATTAATCTGCGAATAGCCTTTTGTCTGGGGATGCTGTTCAACCCCCTTACATTCCATGATAAAACTAACATTTAGGGGGGTGGGAGAAGTGGGAATCAATGGGTTTCACAGACCCAGACTCAACCAACGTATCACCCATTATCTTAACCTTCTCTTGATCAGTCTTCCTTCCACTCCTTGACTGTTTATCTAGAGGTCCCTTTTTAAAAGATTTTTGATGCAGGCCTAAGGCAGGAGGAGCCTTAACACCCTTCACAGGATCTGTGGATGCCTTCACAACATTGAGACAAGGATCCAACCTAACATTACCCACCATAATCTGTGGCTCCTGGATGCCACCAATATTCTGACCTTGAGAGGGCAAGTCCAAGGCCGGCTGACAAACTTGTTGAGCCCCTGATGATAGAATCGGCTCCTCCTTCCTTGCATCTACCTCCTGATTCTCTACCTGACCCATAACCCTAGAAGAAAGCTCAATTGGAATACCATCTTCCTGGACTACGCTATCTAGAACCTCAAACCTGTTAAATGTGTCATCCTCCTGTCTATCCATCCAGGGTCTCTTCTTACCTTTGCCCTTATTATGGGTTTTAACCGGGATAAATCCCTCCTTATCCACAGGCCCATCAGATATAGGAGCTTTCCCCTTGTTCAACCTAGGAGGTCCAGAGGCAGGCAAGGGGGAAGAATTCAATGTAGGGCATCTGCGATGTAGATGACCATATTCATGGAAAATTCTGCATCTGAACGGAAGGGTTTCGTAATCTAGTTGTTGAATCCAGGAGGAAGAACCCATGCAAATTTCCATAGAGTCTGGTAATGGATTATTCAAATCAACTTCAACACAAATACGAGCAAAAGAAATTACCTTACGATCTTGAGTTTGAGAAGCCGAACCAACAGGTTTCCCAAGAAGTAAAGAAATTGAGTGGAGGATATCTTCCCTCCAGAATTCCAACAGAAGCCTTGGTAAACGAACCCACACAGGCACCCGCGACGGGATCTCTTCAGCAGAGTTGAAGCCCATATGCCAAGGCTTGATAAAAAGTCCAACCTGGTTAAAGAAATAAGGGCCACCCTCAAAAGCCCTATTCCTGTCTGACATGCTTGAGAAAATAACCAGGAAATAGTTATTAGCCGCTAAAAGAATCTCCATATCTCCTTCAGGGTTCCAAACCCAACGTGCCCAGGACTCCAACACAGGAAGAGATAGGCGAAGGCCCAAAAATTTACAGATAAGGGCATGCTTGCACCAGTAATCAACATCCTCTAAAACCTGCTCAGGCTGAATAACTAAAACTGGTCTATCCTCCGATCTCTCCAAACATCCATTCACTTTTTTAATTCGAAAAGCCCCTTTTGACGAGGAGGTACCCTCCCCAGAAGGAGGGATCACAGTCCGATCCTTGTTACTGACATGCAACAAAGAGGATGGATCTGCCATCTCCAAATCTAAGGAAGAAGCCAGGCCCAGAATCTCCATGGAAAAACAAGCCCAAGCACCAAAAAGAAGATGGAGAGAGGGGCGAGGCAGACGGCCCAAATGCTCAAACGACTTCATGTCCCGCGTCCAACAGATCCCCGCACCAGAGATAGTGGCTAGAAAGAGCCTAGCCATAGAAGAGAGGAGATCAAACCCCTGTCCAATCCCCTCCAGACCCCTGCAAACACAGAACCCCCCCCCGTGAGCAGAAAGCAGCCACCGGCGCGCGCAGAAAACCAGCGAGGCAAGCTAGGGCACACGGGCCCTAGCTCGCACCAGAGCTCCGTGAAACGCCATCCTTTTCCCAAAACTCCTATTTGATTAATTCACCCTTATTCTAACTAATGTTCATCATATTTAATTAAATAAAATCATTTAATTAAATCTCCCTAAGTCCTCTCATTTGATTAAATAAATTAAATCAAATGTCATAATCCCCTAACCCATTCAAGTTAATTAATTATGAATTAATTAATCCTAAATCACTTTCTAATCAGCATTAACAAATCCTCCAGACTTTAACTCCTCAAGATTTAAACCAACCCATGGTTAACTAACCAGGTTGCACATGAAATTCATTTCTTTTAATTATCCAATTCCTCTATTTATCCTCACAATGGAATATTCCAAGGAATATTCCTCCCAACCACCTCCTCATTCAATTTCCCTCCAAAGATTTCAAAAGTCTCTTATATCTTTAATAACTTCTCTTACATCCTCATTAACTCCTCTTACACCCTTTCAAATATCAACCACATTTATTCAATTCTTCTTACAACCTTTCAAATCCTCAACCATTTTCATTTATTCCTCTTACATCCTCCTTTACTCAACACATTCCCTAGAATGTGCTCCACCCTCACCCAATAGAATTGTGACAAGTGTCACATTCCTATTGGATCCTTTTTTATCTCACATTCACCAATTTCTCTCATTTCTCAACCCTTGAGTTCTATAAATAGAAGTCTTATCTTCACAATATGGATCCACAACTTCAAGCATTCTTACTATAGGCATTTCAACTCATAGCATTTCATTATTTTCATCATTTTAGCTAACTTTTATCATTTTTTGGAGTTAATCCATGCACTTTGGATTATCAAATCATCAAAGCTTATCAAAGGGATTCGGAAAGGGCTTATTTACACATCAAAGGAGCACCAATCCCCCTATGGGATGAAGGTTTAGCTATTTCAATTTGATTACATGCTATCTTTGGTTCATTATGCTCTCATTTTCATGTATTCTTCTTGATTTAGCTAAAAATTTCATAGGGAATACTAGATTTGGGTTTCTAACATGTTTAACAAGTGTTTGTTGATCTTGGGTTAGCTTATTGTAGGTTTGGTGCTCACAATCTCACTATCTATAATTTTTATTTCTATCAATTTAAAATAGAGCAAATCAAGTAATCTGAAAACAACACCAAAATTCATCAAATTAGAAATCGTGTAAGTTGCAACTGAATTAGAATGATTTATTATAGATATCCAAATAGAATTAAATTAATTTTTTTGTCATATACAACAAATAATATCCATGTATAGTTGCAAAAAATTATATAAATAAATCTCTAATCGAATACCAAAAATGCACACTGAAACTGAAGCCAACTCCTCATAATTTCACTAAACTTCACACCAACGATCAAGAACAACAAATTAAATCTATGAAATACTCCAATAGAATTTAAAATATACTGCTAACAACAAAATTTACACACTGCAACCCCTATTTTGAAAGATGCATGCCAAATTAGATTCAAACCCAACACATGGAAGCCACAACACACTCCAAATTGAAGCAATCTCCATACAACTCACCAAACTGAATTATAATTGATTTGGGTAGAAAAAGGTATAATATAATACCTCCAATACATAGATATTTTTTGCAAGAAACAACCACACAAATTGGAATCTAAAATACACTCCTAAATAAACAAACTTTTGCAAAACAATTAGAAATAAAGTACCAAACCAAAGCTTTCTGACACAATGGAAACGCTTGGATGAAATTGAATTTGGAGACCCTCATAACCACTATCTTTGAGACTAAATCCTATTGGTTTACCAACCTCAAAGATTCTTTCTTTATTGATTTACCAAACTTTAAAGAGAAATCACAAACTTGTGAGTGAAAATAATATCTAGAATAATGGAAACTTGAGAGGAAATTGCATTATGTTCAATTCCCATTTTTGGCACCAACATGGGCACCCAAAAACAAACATCCAAGATGGAAATCTTGCATGCACTGTCATTAAATTTTGGCATAAGATGCCCCATGCAAACTGCCAAGTGTTGATTGAAATCTTGCAATGTATTAAATGCCAAAATTCTCTGTTGCAAGCCTTATCCACAAACCGATGCCCAACTTGGACCCATAAAAATGAATTTAAATCTAAATTACCCAATTCATCTGCAAGTTTTGATTGGTGATGAGCCTAGTTTTTGGTCCAATTTTGGGTAGAATCTATAGTTTATCTACTGGAAGTTGTCATGGAATTTGATGTTAAATGTTGATATTTTCATAATGTTTCTCTCAAACCATAGATAATGGGCTTAGTCCTATCTCTGCAAGTTTTAATGACATTGGCATATTATGTGGATTATTTGTATTGATTTTGCATGTGGTTAATGAATGTTCCTTAAGGTGGTTATAGATGTGTAGTTATTGTGCATACTAACATTTCCATGTAGATTTAATTCGAGGATGCTAAGTTGAGGAAGGCATCGCTAGCTGGGCATGAACCATAACGTCCAACAAAGGAATCACTCAAGGTCAAAGGAGGTCGATGATAGAAGATTCCTCATGCAACTGAATGTAATCACCTTGTAGTGGACTTTAATGATTGAGCAAACATAGGCGTTATTGTTGTGCTAAATCTATGTTTGGACCTGCATGTTTGACCAGATTCCATGCACGCGTAACCGCCACCACTCCACTTTCTTTGTTCTCCCTAAATGGCATCCTCCTAGTCATGGAGTTGACTACCTTGCATAGTTGATAGTATAAATAAAGATCTAATGCTCCTTCCTCAAGAGGTTGCATGATTTGATATTGTACTTGCACTCTCAAGTTTTTCAGTAATACAGATACATTACTCTTTTGTACTCATGATTTATAGTGAATAAAATAAAGTTCTGAGTTCGAGCATCTGAGTTCTCATTAGTTTTAGAGGATACTTATCCAAGGGGGCTCACTTGGTGATTAATCTATCTTCTTAGTTTAGTATTATTTACTGTTTAGTAATTAGTTAGAAATTTGACACCAACTGTTTCTATAGCCACTATAATTTCATTTTGTGACTGTTCTTGCAGCCAAAGCAGATAGAATAGTGCCCTATTTGTTGCTCAGATTTTCATTCTTGTTATGCATTTTAGTTTGATGTAGTTGTTGATTGATGATTGGAATTTATGGTATTCCCTTCTAAGCAATTTACTTTCAAAATTATGTGTTCCTTAGCTGTAGAATGAAATGAATACTTTGAGTTCCTAGTGCACATACAGTGTTGAACCATTTCAAGTTCATATCCCTGGGTTGACAAGTTAAATGCACCTTCATGATGATTGAAATAGTTATTCAAGTTAGATGTCCAATCTCTGAATCATGGCTATAAGGGCTTAGTTATTAAATCATTGTAGGAGGCCAACATTTTTGGCGCTGTTGCCAGGGATGGTGTCAAACTAGGAGTCTTTTGGAGTCATTGGTAGTTTTTCTTGCTGTAATATTTCTAGAAGTTGTTCTTAGTATATCCTCATTTAGGAAGTAATGACCCCCCTTATTCTTTACCAATTCTTTGTGTGAGTTGGTTGATAATGAGTGATACCACTTGCATAGAGTAAAGAGAAGGGATGCTTATGGAGGATTCCTTCCTAACAATCCTAATCCATTCTAGCTAGTTGAATATTAGAACTTACCAAGAGAAGAAGAAGAAGATCCACACCCCTTTGCTGATGCATTTCTTGATTTGAATAGATCTGAAGTCTCCTTTGAAGACCAAAATCTTCTTGAGAACCCCTTTGCTTTGGAAATACATCAAGCAGACATGGGTGATGCAAATAGGAACAAACCTAACCAACCAACTTTTCCTTTCCTCATTGCCCATCAAAATGAAGTTGACAACATCAAGAACATCCCTGCTTCAACACTCCCCAAGTTTTATGGACTTGTCACAGAAGATCCTGATACCTTTTTATTTGAGTTTGACATACTTTTAGGAGTTATGATTATACTACTGATGCCTATAGGCTTAAGCTATTTCCTAGCACTCTGAAAGATGTATTAAGATGGTTCATGAGCCTAGGTAGAGATACTATGGAAACTTAGGAAGATATGAAGACAAAATTCCTTGAGAAATACAAGGAATATTGTAGGTGCAGTGGCATGAGAGGAGGTGAAATTTTTCAGGATGCAGCAAAAGGAAGATGCGAGCCTAGAAGATTATATTGCAGGTTTTTTGTTTTGTCTACAAAAATCTCCACACCATACACTCAATAAAGACACACAAAAGTTGTTTTTCCTGAGAGGAATCAATGATAGTTGCACTAATGCCTTGGACCTCATGGGAGGAGAAGATATCTCCCAAGTTCCTTGAGAGGATATCAAGAAAATATGCCATAATTACTCTAGGGTAACTTCAAAGAAAGGGAGAGCTTACCAATCTTCCATGGGTAAGTCAACTACCAGTGGAGTTTCAAGAGTGGAGATTACTCATTTGCTGGAAGACTTCAAGGAAGACATTATAAATAATCTAACTACTCAGCTAGATACACTTTAAGCCAAGAAGAAGCAAGAGGAGGTAGAGACAATGTTGATAGAGTATTGCCCCCACTATAGACAAAAGAAGAGAGACTACTGATGCAAGATGGTAGCTAACTTTGAAAGCAAGTAGATTCCACCTGAGTTCAAACCAATTCAGATTGAAGAAGACCAAGTCTACTATGTTGCAAAAAGGAAGCATTGGGCTTCAAGACAAGGTATGCCAGTAGATCCACTATCCTATGTTGGGCCATATTTTAATTCCTATTCATTTGGTAACCAATGGTAGCCCCCATATCCATCCAGTTATGAGGATATCCACCACATCCTTAGATTAACCCTCCAAATTCTTGGCCCAATCATCAAATTTCTCCACCCCAGTGGCAACAACCTCAAGGGAATTGGCAGCAATTTCAAGGACATTGGCAGCCACCTCCAGGAAATTGGGAACAAACAAATCAATGGAGAGGAGGACAACAATGGCTTACTCAGACAACCAGTTACATGCAACCACCTTCTCATCCCCAACAGCCTATTATAATGCCTCCACCTACTAATCCAAGCTCAAATTCACCTAAACCTACTCAACTACCAGCTCACCCCACACCTAATCCAAATAACAAACCACAACAACAACCTACATACTCTGCTGATTCAAATCAATTCTTTGCATATGTTATGAGTGTAAGTGACACTCACTTGCATTTAGGAACTAATCTACTAGCCCCTTCCAAGCCCATTATCACTGAGCTTTCTATGGAAGAGGAAAAGGAACCTCTGAATGATCTCATTTAGCCAAGTGTACCTAAAAATATTGAACCAGTCCAAGTTAAGCAGATTGAACAAGAACCACCATTTCCTTAGAGATTGGAAGTTGCTAAGAATAAGGAAGAAAAGGAGGATACAAATTTTGATATCTTGGATTAGTTGAAGCATATGTGTCCAGATACCTCTATTTTAGGCCATAAAGGATGCTCCAATCTATGACAAGGTAATCAAAGAAGCATGCCTCAAGAAGCCAAGTAGGAAAAAGAAGGACCCGACTACAGTTCATGTGGTGGGACAACTAGCTAATATCATACTAAGAAAAGTGACTATCCCAAAGTATAATGAACCAGGTAGTCCTATGGTAGCAGTTGTTATAAATGGGTCCAAGTAAAGAATGCTCTGATTGATTTAGGGGCAACAATAAATGTAATGACCAAAGACATCTTGCAACAACTAAATGTTGCAAGCATGCAAGCTACTCCTACTATCTTGTAACTTGTTGATAACTCTATTGTTAAGCCTAATGGTGTAGTGGAGGATCTTGTGGTAGTTTTAGACTCCTAGGAGTATCCAACAGACTTTATGATTCTTTCTCCTAAAACTACACTAGGCGGGTATCCTATTATTCTTGGAAGGCCTTGATTAGCAACTACAGATGCATACATTGGATGTCGATCAAGTGACATGACCTTTTCAGATGGGAAGAGCACTAAATTTTTTATTCTTTATCCACCTACTTAGCCATCTCATGACGAAGATAACCCTATATGGCCACATATTGGTGAAGAGGTCGAGGATGTTAATTTTGTGGCACAACTTATGATGCAAGGCAGAAGCTCTTTCATTTAGCTCCAAGATGAGGATGAAGTATTGGCTAACATCATTCATAACCATTGTGAAGTGGAGGAAGCATCATATTCTCATTCTGCTACTCCAGTCAAGACACTTTTGGCTGTTCTTCCTGCAGCCACTATTCTTACAGACGTTCTTCCTACAACCACTGTTCCTGCAGCCAATGTTCCTACAAACAGACTTCCTACAACAATAGGCATGTCCCATACATTTCTACCATATGAACTAAAGGTACCATGTGTTAATGCAACAACCATGATGGAGTTAACTACACAAGTACAGGTGTTAGAGAGAAAATATCTGAATGTTAATAGGAAATTTTGTGAAGAACAATTATTATTAGAAAACTTATTAAGGATCCATCAACATGAATTTGCGTGGGATTATCATGATATGAAGGGATTGTACCTTAAACTTTATACACATAGAATTTACATAAGAGATGATTGCACCCCAAGTAAGACAACCATAAAGGAGAATTAACCCTACACTAAGATAAATTGTAAAAGGGGAACTGTATAAATTACTAGATGCAGGGTTTATCTATCCCATTTTAGATAGTTAGTGGGTATTTCTATTAGTGATTGTTCTCAAGAAAATAAGGAAATGGCAAGTTTGTGTTGATTATAGGGAACTTAATGTTGCCACCAAGAATGAACACTTTCCCTTACCCTTAATTGAGTTTTGGATACACTTATAGGAAAGCAATACTTTTCTTTTCTAGATAGATTCAACGGCTACAACCAAATCCAAATTGCACCAGAGGACCAGGAGAAGACCACATTTACTTGTCCATGGGGGACCTATGCCTATTCAATACTCCCATTTGGCTTATACAATGCATCCTCAACTTTTCAGAGGGTAGTTATTAGCATATTCTTAGACATTTCTCATGATTGCATGAAAATTTATATGGGTGACTTTACCACTTATGGTGTTGATTTTAATCAAGTGTTGGAAAATATTAGGAGAGTTGTACAAAGATGTGAAGACCAAAACTTGTCCTTAAATAGTGAAAGGTGCTTCATGATGATGCAAGAAGGTGTAGTTCTTGGCCACTATGTCTCCTACAAAGGAATTCAAGTAGATCCTGCAAAGATTGAGGTAATCACAAATATGCCCACACCTGCAAAATAGAAGGATGTTAGGAGTTTCTTGGGTCATGTAGGATATTATAGGTGTTTCATCAAGGATTTCAACAAGGTAACAACACCATTGTATACTCTTCTCACTAAAGATGCTAAATTTTAGTGGACTGAAGCTTGTGACAAGGCATTTTCTGACTTGGAGGCAACTTTGACTCATGCTCCTATACTCAAAGGACCTAATTGGGAGCTTCCTTTATACATCCATACTAATGCATTGAATTATGCCATAGGATCAGTCTTAGGACAAAAAGGATTTGTTGAAAATTCCATTTACTTTGTCAGGAAAAATTTACAAGGAGATGATTTCAATTATACAGTGACAAAGAAAGAAATGCTAATAGTAATCTATGCACTGAAAAAATTTAGATATTACATAACAGGAAACCAAATCTTTGTGCACACTGATCATGCAACCATTAGATATCTCACGAATAAACCTTTAATCATAGGCAGGTTGGCAAGATGGTTATTGCTGATGCAAGAGTTTGATATAACCATTGTGGATAAGCCAAGAAAGGCCAATGTTGTTGCAATTTTCTTTCAAGGCTAACTACATCAAAAGATAATCAGCCCATAGATGACTCTTTTCTTGATGAGCATCTATTCACCCTCAGTATACAAACACCCTGGTATGCTAAGATAGCAAATTATTTGGTCAGGGGTAGAGTTCCTTCTCACTTCTCTACAAAAGAGAAAAGGGCACTCATTGAAAAAATATTTTCCTTTCTCTTGGATTGCTGGATGTTTGTCTTATATTGGACCAGACCATGTCATGAGGAGATGTGTGAGAGAAGATGAGACATATGACATTTTGCATGCATGCCACAATGAACCATGTGGAGGACACTTTTCAGCCAAGAGAACAACAATGCAGATTTTGAACACATGATATTATTGGCCAACACTCCACAAGGATGCAAGAAGGTATACTAGAAAATGTGATAGATGTCAAAGAATGGGAAAACCGACCAGATTTGATGAGATGCCACTTTTCCTTGAGGTAGTAATCACTCCCTTTGAAAAGTGGGGATTGGATTTTGTGGGACCCATTGACCCTCCATCAAATGGTAAGTCTTATATATTGGTATGCATTGATTATGTGACAAAGTGGGTAGAAGTAAAGGCTAGGAAGCATGCAAGAGATAAGAAGGTTGCAGAATTTCTTTATGAGGATATTTTCACAATATATGGAGTCCCAAGAGAAATAGTGACTGATCAAGGGGCTCAATTCACATAAACCCTTATTGCAACACTAGTTAATGAGTACAACATAAGGCACATGAAGTCTACTCCTTATCACCCCCAACTAATGGTCAAGTTGAGGTGACCAACAGAGAAATTGAAGCCATTTTGACCAAAACGGTAGCTATTCATAGGTAGGATTGGGAAAATAGATTACTAGAAGTTGTTTGGACCTATAGAAAAACCTAGAAAACAACTACATGCTTCACTTCATTTGAGTTATTGTATGGAAAGAAAACTATAATGCCCATTGAATTTAAATATAAGACTATGCAAACTTGAGTAGATTTGAGGATGGATATTTCTGAGGCATAGAGAGAAAGAATCATGTAGCTAAATGTTGTGGATAAGATAAGGAGAGAAACCCTGCATCATACAAAGGTAGTGCAAAATTAGAGAATCAAGTGGCATGACAAATTTATCAAGGATAAGAAATTCCAACCAAGAGATTGGACCCTACTCTATGACTAAAAATATCAGGACAATGTAGAAAAATTGTAGACAAGGTGGTTAGGACCATATGAATTTGTTGAGGTCTTTCCTAATGGAGTTGTTCAACTTACTACCATTGATCCCATTAAATTCAAGTTACTTGTCAATGGTCATCGCCTCATATTATATCACAAGCTAGCTTCCAAAGAAGAGTTCCTACAATAATTCACCCAACATTCAACACCTGAGCTTCCTCCAGTCGAAGGAAGTGGACCTAGTGTCCCTCCTTCTAGCTAATTAAGGTATGTACTTCTCATAATAAAGACTTCCACTTATGTGGAAGTCCATTTCTTCACCCATTCACCCATTCACCCATCCATCACAACCTTTCTCTCTCTTCCATCACTTCATTCCACTTCATTTTCATTAATTGCTCAATTTATTCCCTAAAAGGTGAGCAATACTTTCTCCACAATCTTTGCAATGAATCCTCCACATATTCATGTATGTGTGCATTAATTGCTATCTTTTAATAATCTTTTAAGTGTATTCATTTAATCACTATACATTAGTATAGACGTTCACATAACATGTCATTATTCCCTGTCAAATCACCACTCCCATATCGCATGTATGAACACATATCCAAATTTAGGTTGGGGGGAAGAAAAAGATGCAAATATATTGCCCATGTGTCAGTTTATGCAAGGCTATTTCAGAAATTTTAAAATGAACCAATTTGAAATATGAGTGAGAGGATGGCTTGCATGTGTGAAAGACATTAATTGCAGCCGCCATTTCTTCCCATCATAATTCTCCTTTATCACTCATTTTCTTGCCATTATTGACTCTGTCATAACCTTAAGTTGCAAGCAAAAAGGTGAAACAAAAGAAAGGGAAAATTCAGTCGATATTGACACTAGAAATTTAGTAGGTATTGCAGGAAGGTGAACTTTATTTTTAGACGGAATTGCAGCAAAGAAATCGCAGAGCATTTGTTTGATTGCAAACAATGGGAGGTGGGTTAATTCAAAATGAACCCATGGTGCATGATGTTTTATTGCAGGATGCACAATGTCTAGCCAAATTTAGAAACTTTGGATGGTTAGATTAATTCTTGAAGCTGGATGGTTTTAATGAAAGCATTGCCCTTGAATTTTCCCAAACATTTTTTGAAGGAAAAGCCATAATAAAAGGGTTGGAAGTTGTGGCAACTGAGGAAAGAATTGCAGAGGTCACAAAGTTACCTATTGATGGTGAAAATTACCCTGCTTCTAGAGATGCCAGATCAGCTTGGGTTGAATTTATAGAGTTGAATGACCCCCATTGAATATAGATAAATAGGGTGTAAAGAGAATGTCTCTGCCTAAGTCATGGAAGTAGATAGCCATTTATGTTATCAAATACATCACCTATGAGGGTCACCAGTCGAATTTTCATTTCGTGCACTTCAAGCTTTTGAATCAGATGAGTCATGGAAGGAGGATGAATGTGCCTAACGTGCTATGCAATATTCTCTTAATCATGGCGGTCGAGACCCAAAAAGGTAGGGATAATTTTCTTTCCCACCATTGTCTGATTAAATTGCTAGTTGAGAAGTCTCTGCATGATGTATTTGGAATGACTTGGGAAGAGTTTATAAATGTTGATCAAATTAGACTTGAGCACTTGCAACATAGGGCTTTACCTCAACCTTGTAGGTCTAGCAGGAGATTGAGCATGACTGAAGCCACTCTTGGTGCTTCAACCTCTGACATAGGCTCTAGTGTGAACCCTCTTGCAATAGAAGAAACCATAGAAATTAGTTCTTTTGGAACAAAGCACTCAGAAAAAGAAAGTTCATCAAATTTTGATGACAACGTTCCACTTGAAACCTAAACTAGGGCACAAAAGAGAGAAGTAAAAATGAGAAAAGGGAAGGCTAAAACATATCTTGTAGAAAGAAAGGCACCAAGTTCTAAGAATAGGAAGGCTGACACTGGTCATCCTGTAGCAAAAGAAAACTGTGAGAGACATCCCAAGAAATCAAGACCAGCTAGGCCAATGATTGGTATGCCTCAGAAATCACATGAGGACCCTAAAGCTCCAATGGGGCAGGAGAATGTCGAAGAAGAAGACATATTTTAGAGATCAACAAATATAACACTAGTCGATCTTGCTAACATTGTAGAAGAGTTCGAGGAAAATTAGGATTTCCTATAGCAGGAGCACGAAGTCCTGCAACAAGAAGTCCTGCAACAAAAACCATAACCAGAGCAAGAGTTCCTGGAGCCATAACAAAAACAAGAATGAGAGCCCCTGTAACAAGAAGTGGGAGAGGAAGCAGTACCCCTACAGCCAAAAACAACTGGACAACTGAGTCCATGCAGATAGTGCTATATGAGGAGGCACCATCGATAAAAAAGACTAGTAGGAATTCATAATCCTCTGGATGTTATAGTACATATGATAATTTTGAATTTATTGAAAGAAATACAAAGGAGGGAGGAAGAATGGAAAAAAGAAAAATAAAAATTGAAGATGAAAATTCAAAAGAGGGATGAGGAGATTGAAGATAAGGATGCATAAATTGCCACCCTGAAGTAGAGGGTGGATGATATCACAATCTTGGTACCACATATTTTTGAATGTAGGACCCCTCCAAGGGTCTATGCTCTGCACCTAAAATAGAAATATCTCTCTTTTAAGCTATCAAGGATTTCCTCAGGTTTGAATCCTTCTATTGACAACCCCATTGATTTTTTCAATGCTTATAGGATTGCCTCACCTGAAGTGAAGAATTTGCTATGTGATTTTTATTTGCATAATTATGTTGTAACTCAAGACCATGATTGGAATCTGCTATTGTATTTTGGGGATGTCCAATTGAGGGCATTTATGTCTTGGGTGAAAAATGAGATTAGTTGGGGACAACAACATGGGGCTTATAAGCAATTGGAGTCTAATGCCCCTCTGCTCATTAGGGCTAAATTAAGCAACCCAAGGGATATTTACAGAGAATGACACAAAATGCTTTTCAGACATAGTTATGGCAACAAGATTATGCCTTGGATTGAGGCAATTTACAGTGAGTATGAGATAAAAATGGAAACAAAGGAGGAAACTATGAGAAGACGTCTATCACAAAGACAGAATACCCTAACTGATGAGCTAAAGCAAGTTGAACCTCATTCCATCCACAATTATGATGGAACACTAAAAAGGATTGATAGGTATATTTAGATTGTGAGAATGAAGGGGCGATTTTGGCTTCCCCTGACTTTCCAGCTACCCATTCTCATGTGGTCCATGCCAAACTTCAAGTTCTACTAGTATGACATTGTTGTAGAAAAATAGAGATGGAACAGATTTGGCAAATTAGGAGGATTCTATTGGGACCTTGATCCACGTACAACAACCACTGATGTTGGATAGCTATCAGTTGCAAATTTTAGAGCTTTGACCAAGTAGAAGAACAACCCTTCCCATGCTAGAGGACCAACAAAATGTTAGGTTGGGAGGAGTGATGAGCCTAGTTTTTGGTCCAATTTTGGGTAGAATCTATAGTTTATCTGTTGGAAGTTGTCATGGAATTTGATGTTAAATGTTGATATTTTCATAATGTTTCCCTGAAACCATAGACATTGGGCTTAATACTATCTCTGCAAGTTTTAATGACATTAGCATATTATGTGGATTATCTATATTGACTTTGTATGTGGTTAATGAACATTCCTTAAGGTGGTTATAGATGTGCAGTTATTGTGCGTACTAACATTGCCATGCGGATTTAATTTAAGGATGCTAAGTTGAGGAAGGCACCGCCAGCTTGGCATGCACCATAACGTCCAACAAAAGAATTGCTCAAGGTCAAAGGAGGTTGACAACAAAAGATTGCTCATACAACCAAATGTAACCACCATGTAGTGGAATTTAATGATTGAGAAGACCCATGCGTTATTGTTATTCTAAATCTGTGTTTGGACCTGCATGTCTGACTAGATTACATACACGTGTAACTGACGCCACTCCACTTTCTCTATTTTCCCTAAATGGCGTCATCCCAATCATGGAGTTGACTGCCTTGCTTAGTTGATAGTATAAATAAATATCTGATGCTCCTTCCTCAAGAGGTTGCACGATTTGATATTGTACTTTCACTCTCAAGTTTTCAATAATACAAATACATTACTCTTTTGTACTCATGATTTACAATGAATAAAATAAAGTTCTGAGTTCAATCATCTGCGTTCTCATTAGTTTTAGAGGATACTTATCCAAGGGGTCCCACTTGGTGAGTAATCCATCTTCTTAGTTTAGTATTACTTACTATTTAGTAATTAGTTAGAAATCTGACACCGACTATTCCTGCAGCCACTAGAATTCCATTCAGTGACTGTTCTTGCAGCCAAAGTAGGCAAAGCAGTGCCTTATTTTTTCATTATATTTTCATTCCTATTATGCATTTTAGTTTGATGTATTTTTTGATTGATGATTGACATTTATGGTATTCCCTTCGAAGCAATTCACTTTCAACATGGTGTGTTCCTTAGCTCTAGAATGAAATGGATACTTTGATTTCCTAGTGCACATACTGTGCTGACCCATTTCAAGTTCATGCCCCTGGGTTGATAAGTTAAATGCACCTTCATGATGATTGAAATATCTATTCAAGTTAGATGTCCAATCTCTGAATCATGGATGTGATGCCTTATTTATTAAATCATTGTAGGAGGCCAACAACTAGCTATTTTGAAAATTGGGTTTACAAAAAATAGTAAATGTTATTTTTAGAAAATGGGACATTACAATTCCTTCCTTCCCAAGATTGCTTGTCCTCAAGCAATGAAGGCTTGTATAGTGATGATCTTTTCTCTCTTCCCATGTATCTCCACTGGGAAAATATTTGCATTTGATTGGGTGCTCGGTGATACCTTTGTTTCTTAGCTTCTCTTCTTTAGTTACCAAAACTCTTTCAAGCATCCAATTTTTCTTTCTCTCGTCACCTGATGGTGGCAACTCAAGGGAGATCACTATTTTTTGTCCCACCACTCTATTATGATATTTCTTGGAAATATTTGTAAAAAATTAGAATTGTAGGTGCAAACCACTTCAAGGGGGTTACCTCCAATAATTAGGAAATATGATATGAATTGAATAATTGATGATATGATGATATGGGAGAGAGTTGTCTTATTTATAAGCTAAACTATGTAGGGACATACCCCTTCATCCTAATTAAGAATTATTAATGTATTAACTATTATTTATGTTGAGGTTTGTATAGGAGTGAATTTACACCCCTTAAGAAAATTCCCCTTTCACATACCCTCACCTTAGGAAATCAAATCCGAAGGAAAAATTCCACATCACCCACCTACCTTCCATCCACCTGGAATTTTTCCTATGTGTTGGTTAGAGAATTCTTTTCAAGGATGCATGCGTGATACGTAGATTTCCGTGAGGTGAGCTGTCATACCTAATGGATTCCTGCATCTGAAGTTGGCAGAGGCATTACACACCCGATTAGAGTCAAATTGTAATGTCCCTCTTTGACCAACCGACCTGAAAATGATAGATTCTTCTCATTCCACCTTCAAAAACATTCATTCTCACTTCATTTTAGACTTTAGACTTTCACATTCGATCTCTCAAGAAAATTCATAGAATTCTAGCACTTCATTGCGAGCATTGTAGTAGCATTGACACTCCATCAAATCCACATTGCAAGTGTGAAGCAACCATTGAAGTTGTGGACTTGGAGTCTTGTGAGACCTCCCTTCATCACCGCTGCGGCTGTGGTGACTTTGCCAAGTCCATACCTTGCATTCTCCCTCCATTGGCTAGTGATCTTTTTGGTGGAGGTGGTAACAATTTTCCCCTCTTGCTTGTGTGTAGGTGAACGTGTGCATGGAGCTAGCTAGTGAATTGGTGCTCTTATGAGATCATATTCATCACTCTAGATTTCATCTACTTGCTTTATCATCTCTACCTTTATTTACTGTACTTTCTCATTCTATTTTTTCCTATCAAAATCTACTAGCTAGGCTGTCAGTAAGTTTTTTGGGTATTTTTTTATTTGTACTTCATGTTTTCTAGCCATATGGATGCCAAAGCGCTAGAGAGATGCTAGTGCACCGCGCTATCATCCTAGAACCGCACTACCATCCTTAGATAGAGAGTTGTCTAAGGTGCAGTACCAACTCCAAAAATCATCTTGCTTAGCCTAAACCTAAAGTTCGGGTCTGTAGAGTGAAAAAAGTACTACATAGTGCTCTTTATTCTCGATCCTCATCCCAAAACATCCCTTTAGAGTGAGGTAAGTTAGGGCAGCTCTCTACTCTCGGATCTTTGTGACCTAGGGCCTTGAAGTGGTTGGTCCCCCTATCTTACATTTTTGGTGAACTTGACATGAAAAACATCTTTCCATTCACCTTTGTTGAGACTTTTTCCCCACGTCTGGTGGTTGTTGTAACCCTGAGTGTTGTGAAGGTTTATGAGCATCATAAACTAGTCCACAACTTCGAGGTATGTTGCTAGAAGAAGCGTATGACACTTACCGATGGAGAAGAGGAAGGTCACTTCTAGTTTTTCCTCTAGTTTCCCCACTAGTTTAGCTAATGAGTTTACCACTAGTTTTTCCTATGGGCTTCACTAATAAGATGGGTTTCATGGATGAGACCACTCATATTCCTACCCCTCCAACACCCCCTATGGATTTGTACATGGACAAGGATGAGGCTGTGTATGTCCCTATGGAAAACCTTTTGGCATTGGATAATAGATTGGCAGAACCTATGAATCATTTGGAGAAAGCACCAAACATGGTGAGAGCCACTAGGCTTACTAGCAAAGTGAGACATTTTTTAGGAAAGGATCAAAGAAGCATAGAGTTCTTACGTGGCCTTTTCGATCTAACTAAAGCTTATGTCCCTTTGTATAAGACTAGATCAAGTACTACCTAAGGGGAAGTGCTCGATACCTATGAAAGATAGATAGGTGTTTCAATGCCTACCACATCTATATACATGGCTGAAACAGGCCCCTCAATCAATGCCTCTTCTGCTTCTCAAAAGCCCCCCACTATCAAGGTGAGTAAAACACCCCTTGGATTCACTTTCACCCCTCCTATTGCCCTAGATGGTGGGGGCTCTAGTGGAATGAGCGACAGTTGCTTTGGTAGCGGAGGTGGTACTAGTAGAGGAGGCTTGTACAAACATCATGGTGGTGGTTTTGGTAGTGAAGGTGTCTCTGGTGGAGGCCCTATCGGTGGTGGGGGCTTTGGCGGTGGTCACAATAGTGGCCCCGAAGGTGGTTCCAGAAGTGGTTCTAGCGGCAATGGTTCCAAAGGCTCCACTAGTCAGTTATCGTCTACTGACCCTATTTTGAACACCCTACTTCAGAATATGGGTTGTATGCAAAACCAGCTAGCAAGTTTCTCCCAGGCCTTGGCCTAGCCTATCTTTCAACCCTTTTTTTTACATAGTCCATTGTTAGTAACAATACTAAGTACTCCCTTCCCACAAGGAATGGAGATTCCAAAATTTTAGAAATATGGTGGCAAAGGGGACCCACAAACGCATGTGTCCACTTTTAATTCCATGTGTACAAACTTCTTTGATCATGATGCATTGATGGAAAAATTATTTCCTCGATCTCTTAAGGATACAATGCTCAAGTGGTACTGTTCCTTACTTGACAACTCTATCTTCTCATTTGATCAACTTGTAAATTAGTTTCTCTGACAGTTCCAAACTAACATTGGACTAAAGATGACCTTTTCGAATCTCGTTCGATGCAAGCAAGGCGATAACGAGAAGATAACTAATTTCATAGTGCAAAATCAAGCGCTCTTTTCTTAGATCTCATACCCATTGCCCGATTCTGATGTACTGAAGGTGTCCATAGGGAACCTGTAGAAACCTTGGCAGGAAAAGTTTTTCCTTATGAAATATCCCTCTTTTGTGCATCTGTGTGACATTACAAGAATATCAGCAGATGGTAGTTCAGTTCGGGAGATCCTCCTCATGCTCCCATTTAGAAGGAAGATCTATTGTATCAATCTCAGGAAAAGGTAAGGCTATTGTGAATGTAGTAGCTGCAAAAAATGATAATGACCTTAGATGCAACATAAAGTTTACAAAGAAAAATCTTATTCTTCTATCTTGTAGAAGTTACTGAAGGATAAGATCATAACCTTGGAAAACCCTCAACCTCTCAAGGAACCTTACCCTGATTGGTATGATGAAAATTCCTTTTTTTAGTACCATCAAGTCAATGGAAGTGATACCAAATGATGTATAAGCCAACGTCACGAGATACATGGCCACATCGAGGACGATACTATTCATCTTGATGGGAGTAAACGAAATACAAATAAATCAGTGGTGAAAGAAAATAGTGAGTTGCAGATATAAACGAACTCATTTCCATTACATTCTACTAACTTAATTATTGATCCCTCTGATTCTACCACTCAACCCTCAAAGTATGTTAACATGATCATGATTGCTCCCTCCCCATAGCCTGACTGGTTTTCCAGATGTGACATTCACCTCACAAGACCTACCCTTGAATAAATGCTCTCTCCCCTTTATATTCCTGCTCGCCTTAATGGGAACATTGTGATAGGGGTCTTAGTCGACCTCGCGATCATAAAGGAGACACTGTGGTTGAATTCATTGCAAAAGGAGGAGTATGAAGAAAAAAAAATCATTTGTATGCATGATGAACTCTCTCTCAAGCTGTATGTCTCAATAAATTTTTTCATCTTATTTGGACCTAGGGCTATGAACACAACCTTTGAAGTTATCCCAGAATCAAATTTGTTTAGGGTGAAGTTAGGCATACCTTGGTTAGCTTCCATGAACAAAATTGATTCCATCATTCATAAATGTCTAAAGTTCTCCCATGAAGGTGTTGTGCACATCGTGCATGACACTGGGTACCAACTATTGGTGTCTCATGGGGGTTACTCATTAGATCATTTTTGGCCTTCCTCAGTCAATCTGCTTCCCCCAAGAATGGACATACTTTACCAAAATTATGTGAAGTACAAGACTGAGGGTAAAGGACAACCAAAATTGACCCTTTTGATAGTGCAACAACAAGTTTCCTCCTCTTCTCAAAAGGGAAAGGAGAGGCCTACCTGTCCTCAGGGTGCCTCTTTCGCTCCTCTTTCTAAAGAAGAGTTTTGGATGAATACTCCTAGATTTTACATGAGAAGTCCGACGGTGCCTGCTTGGTGCAAAATATTAGGATATAGGATCTTCAAACTATGCCTCCTGGACCTTGGCCCTACCTATACGGTAGAAGGATGGGTCCTCATGAGGAATCCTCTATGACTCGGCCTTCATGGCCTCCTACTGCTTCTGCTCCTAGAGTCGCTAGAATCGACTCTCCATGCTATCTCTCAAAGTCCTCTTGCTCCCATTTAGAAGCCTATCTTTCTGCCAGAGACAACTGTGATGGAAAATCCTATGGAAAAGCATAAGCCTCCTATCCCTTCATAGCTCCTAGCTTCTAGCTCAAAGAGTCACAAAAATTGCCTTGTGCATGAGCACAAGCATCGAAAAAAGGCTTTGGAAGTTGAGCAAGCCACTTTGTAGAGAAAGAAAGAGGAATTGGCTACCCCTGTTTTAGGGCCTCCTAATGCATCTTCCTCTCTCCTCCCCTTTGCTTCCATTTAGTCAAATTCAATTTTGTTGCCAACTCCCCCTATGAGTGTGAAAGTGCCCAACCCTAAAAAGGTGCAGGTGTTTATCACTCCTTTAGTTGAGCCACCCCTTTTGATGTCCCTCCTAGACATCCCACCATTTTCTAATCCCATGGATATGCCAAATACCTCAATGGTGTCCATCATGGTTTTCTTGTCCTCTTTCATGCCTCTCACCTCATCTATGGGGAGTTCACATCCTTTGATGAAGCAGAGAGTGAAAGTTGGCCCTTCTAGCAATGGAGGGCGTAAGAGAAGCCCACCTTCTCCAAAGGGTGTTCTTGCACTAGCTTGTTCCATCCAGTAATGGATCTAGTTGTGGTTTCCCATGAGTTTTTCACTGCTTCCAATTTATTCAGTGAGCCAAGTAGTGAATCATGGGCATCGTCCTCCCTGTCCATTGAGGTATGACATGGAACTCCTAGAAAGTGCATGTTTAACTCTCTAGATGAAGTTCTGGCCTTGTTGGCGATCTTCATGAAGTCATTGGTCATAGCTTCACAAGAGCTGAGCAAAGAAGACCTTGCGGGGCCTTCTTCCTTAGCCCTTGTAATGAGAGGGTTAGAAGCACCTTCCCTTAATATTCCATCACTATAGGCTTGTCCACCTTCCCCCTATAATGATCTAGATTGGGAAGTGGATGACCTCTTGGTTGATGAGTGTTAGGGGGAGGCCTCTTCTTTATCTTTAGAATAGGTGTGTGTGTGTGTTGTGATGTGCTCCCATGTGCTTGTGTTATATGTTCCTAGATGACCCTTGTCACCCTTGTTGGTGCTTGGATATAGGAGTGATTATGTATTGTAAACCTTTTTCTATTTGTATCATCATTCTTCCTCTATTATGTGTTTTTATTTTTGGAAAATTGGGGATGATGCAAAGCATTGGGGGCATTTAGGCTTCCCTTCCATGTTGACCCAATTTTTAAATTTTTACTTTGTCTTCTCGTGCATTCTTCACATGGTCTGATATAGTAGGGGGTTGATGATAGTTCATCTATATACTATTACTATACTTATATATATTCATGAGCAACTCTGACCCCAAAATATCAAATCACCCATGTGCCCTTTGTTTGCGATGTATTTTTCTCTTTTTACTTCTCTTTTATCTTTCTCTCTTCTTTTCTTGAGTTGTCCCTCATATGTGCAACAACGTCACTTTCACAATGTTTCATTTTTTAGAAAACACATTCATTGCTAACGAATCTTTTCTTGAAAATCCTTGCAATTTTTTTTCAAAGATTGCATTCTCCACTTGGACCCCTAGCCTAACGTGTTTCCTTCATCATGGGTTCACAAAGAAAGAAACTTGAGAACTTTCCTTTGAGGAGGGAGCAACCTTTTCCTATGGGAGAAGCCTCGACCTTCCCCCCACAAGGGGGAATTTTCTTCCTTTTGAATTCCTTGATGAAGTGAACATCTTTCAAAAGGATTCCTTGATGTTGAATTGATTTGGGAAAAATTGTCTCTTTTGCACTTTCAAACAACACATCCCTTGAGCAGACCCCTCTCCTTTTGAAGGGTTCCCAAAGGACCCCTATGAAATGCTTTCATTTTTTTGACTATCTACGTGACTATCTGCTTGTTTTCCTATGTGGATACTTTGTTTTATGACATGTTCTATCTATGGATTAACATGTTGCTTTGCAAATGTGCCTGCAAAGCTGGTTTCTAGTCTGAATCTGCAAAGTCCCCTTTCATCAGGCTTCCTTCATGAGAGAGAACATGGGGGATGCCTCCTTGCAAGTCTATAGGCTTGCAAGGAACTTACTTCACTAGGCTTCCTTCATGAGAGAGAACTTTTGGATTTCCTTCTTGCAGGTCTATGGGCCTATGAGACACTTTCATCCTACGAGATTTGTCCATCATTGGTCCAAGGGCCTTCAGTGTACTTTGTGCCACTATATAGTTCTGCGGGGCTATGGAGTCCTTTTGTTTGAAACTCCTCAGGAGAGAGTACCTGCAGAGTCCTTTGCCTACCCTATACTTTCAAGTTTTCCAGATTGTGGTTTGCTTCCTCAATGGTTCAGGTATACATTTCTAACCCTACTAACTCTTCGATCTACTTTATCAAACACTCATTGATACTCGCACTCGCTAAATTGGGGGAAAATGTATAGGAGTAAATTTTCACCCCTTAAGCAAATTCCCATTTCACACACCCTCACCTTAGAAAATAAAATCTGAAGGAAAAATTCTACATCACCCACCTACCTTCCATCCACCTTGCATTTGTCCTGTGCATCGATGAGATAATATTTGTTAGGGATGGACATGCGACACACTGCCATCCCTGACATATTCCTAAATATGAAGTTGGTAGAGGTGTTACACACCTGATTGGAGTCAAATTGTAACATCCCTCCTTGATGAACTGACCTGAAAATGATAGATTCTTCTCATCCCACCTTGAAAAACATTCATTCTCACTTCATTTTAGGCTCTATAATTTCACATTTGATCTCTCAAGAAAATTCATAGCATTCTAGCACTTCATTACAAGCATTGCAGTAGCATTGACACTCCATCAAATCCACATTGCAAGTGTGAATCAACCATGGAAGTTGTGGACTTGGAGTCTTGTAAGACCTCCCTTCATCACCACTGTGGCTGTAGTGACTTTTCCAAGTCCATACCTTGCATTCTCCCTCCATTGGCTAGTGAGATTTTTGGTGGAGGTGGTAATGCTTAAATCCTTTCCTTTTTGATTTGATAGAGTAGCATAGTATTGTTTTGTAGTGTTCATTGCAAACTTTCTTTCTACTTTCTTTATCGCATATTCTACTCTATTTCTTTTTGGCTATCCATGGAGGTGGAAACACCAAAATGAGGGTTTGACTAAGGCAGGCCCTTATACAACCTCAAAAATTTTCCCCTCTTGCTTGTGTGTAGGTGAACTTTTGCATGGATCTAGCTGGTGAATCAACGCTTTTATGAGATCATCTTCATCACTCTAGCTTTCATCTACTTGCTTTATCATCTCTGCCTTTATTTCTTGTACTTTCTCATTTTTTTTCCCTGCCAAAATCTACTAGCTAGGCCATCAATAAGTTTTTAGGTAGTTTTTACTATAGTTTGTGTTTTATGTCCATACGGACACCAATGCGCTAGAGAGATGCCAGCGCATTGCGCTATTGTCCTAGAACTGTGTTGCCGTCCTCAGATAAAGAGTTGTCTGAGGTGTAGTACCAACTCCAAAAAATGGCTCACTTAGCCTAAACCTGAAGCTTAGGTCTATAGAGTGACAAAAGTACTACATAGTGCTCTTCATTTTTTATCCTCATCCCAAAACATCCCTTTAGAGTGAGGTAAGTTAGGGCAGCCCTCCATTTTCAGCTCTCTATGACCTGGGGCCTTCATGTGGTTGGTTTCCCTATCTTATAGGGTTAAGCATGCCACACGTGCTTTCCCTTAGGAATATCTAATATATACTTAGGAATATATCATATTAGGATCATATCATTCCCTTCCCCTTCAAAAAAGCATTTCCCTCAATGCTTAACAACTCTAAAATATTTCATATGAATCATTCATCATTCCATGTTCCATCTTCAATTGGTAAATTCTTCCACTTGATTAGGAATTTTGAGGTGGCTCTATTTTCCAATTTGATTTTTGAAATTTCATGAAGCTTTTGTATATTTTGTATGAATAATTTTTCCATAATATTAGGGGAAAAATAGATGAGAGAATCCACAAAATATGCATTCTTAATTACTTTATCCACAACAAGCTAGATTACCTCAATACTGTTTTCTTTTACAACCCCATAATGAAGTCCATTAACGTTTTTCCCAATATTGTATTAGAATTCCTAATATTTGTAAGAGACCTATAATATTTATTATTTCCCTTTTATTTTGTTGGCATATCAAACTTTCTACCACAAATTTTTGGATATTCGCTTTAATACCTTCCAAGGAATTTTTATTTATAGGATTATAGGTATGAAAAATATTCTATAGTATCTTTGTTAGACCCAAAAATTCTCTCTTCTTAGGGTTCACCTTAATATTTTTAAGTGACACCAAATATCTTAAGTATTCTACTTATTATTTTATTTTTTTTAGACTGCAGGAATCAGGTAGCACGACCCCCTATAAACGACAATGCGCTTGGTAAACTTTTTAACATGACCGACAGTGCTGGTGCGACACACCCTTCAGTACCATGAGGGTGGGGGAGACTAGACATCGTGACCAACCTCCTGCAAAAGGAAAGATTTAGCCAATTGAGCTAGGGCCCCCACCCCTGAGTATTCTACTTATTTGATTCTAAAGACACATTTGGATTATTTTGCATAGATTAAATTATTTTATTCCAATTCATTAGCAATAGGAATATGAAACTTATCTTTATGAGTGATTTTGTTTAGCTTCTTGTAACGTGAGCACATTCTCTAAGGATCAAGCTTTTTGTTAAGAATAAGCATAGGGGATAAATATGATTTTTTGTTGGGATGGATAATTCTTTGTGATATTAGTTTAATGTCATAATTATGGTCTCCAATTAGAGGTACAACCTTGGATTCTTGAAATACTTGTTGGTGGTGTTGAATAATCTCTTAAATTTTTGGTTGATCTTGAGTTATCATACTCGTATTTCTATAAAATGCAATTGTGCCCCTATATTATAAGAACCTTTCTTGAATAATTTCTCCATCCTATGAGAGACAATGATTTCATATGGTGGTGATTTAATTCCCAAAAGTTCATACTTTTTCTCATGTATCCTAAAATACATGGATAAGTTTTGAAAATTGAAAGAGATTGTTCCTAACTGTTTAAGCCATTGCACACCCAAAACTACATCCACTCCCCTAATAGGTATAGAAATTTTTTCTAAATCTAGTTTATAGTTTCCCATTAAGAGTTTTATATGATGGAATTTACCACCACAATATAATTATTTCTCATAAGCTATCATGACTTGAAAATTAGAGACTGGATAAACAAAACAATTGAGCTCATTATCTAATCTTCTATCAATAAAGTTAGGTGTATTACCGGTATCTACTAACACTTCACATTTTTATTTTTTATATTACCAATTACTTTGAGTGTTTGTGGTGTATTTATTCCATTCAATGCATTTATGGAGATAGTAGTGCTTTCTTTTTCTTTGGAATCCTCATTATTAAGTTTTATGTTTGATTATTTTGTATCCACTTCTCCCTCTTCATCCTCATCCTTTTTCTCACTACTAGAACACTTATGACTCCTTGACCATTTTCTATCACAATTCCAACATAGGCCTTTCTCTCTTTTCTTAATCTCTTGTTGAGGAGAGAGTTTATTAATTTCTCTTAGGTTAAATAACTTGTCCATGTTTTTGCTAGTGGAATTAGTCACTTTTTTTATCAATTACTCTCATTATTTCACCTTTGGTGGTGTTTTATTTATCAATATGTAATGCTTGTTGCATAGCTTTTCTAACTACATAAGGTTCTAACAAGTGAACATCATGTTTAATTTCATCCTTAAGTGTTTAACACACCTAGAGACAAGAAAACGGGGGTGAATTAGACTACTCATAAACTTAATCTCTTTTGAACCTTGAAAATTTTATCACAATACAACCCTCTTATTAAAACCATTAAACAAATATAGTAGTATAAACCCTTAATATCATCAACAATCCTTAGCAATTAAATATATAGTAGTTCTACTTCTAATCAGATTAGTAAAAAATAAAGATAAATCAAAGAACACACATGCACAGGAGAACACTAGATTTATGTGGAAAACACAATGAGAGAAAAACCATGGTGAGTGTTAACTCACAATATAAGGGCTCACTACCAAATATACTTGCAAGAAGGCTCATTTCCTTAGAGCAAGATACAAAGGATTTACAACATTGAAGTTCCAACAAACTCTAGGAGCAAGATACAGAGGACCTAATGAAATTCACTATCTCAGAGTAGGATACAAAAAGCTTATAAGAGATTACAATATTTGTAAAAAATTCACTCTATTGATAGAGGAATTAAAGCATAATTGATCTTTCCTTTCACACACTTTAGCACTATATATGTTGGATATTCAATACAATTTTCACAGACACTTATTCACGCTTGTACACTACTCCATCATATTGCATCCAAAAATGATCTTGCATTTATATCCATCGCAACTCTTCAAAACTTTAATTAGGTCAGCCAGGAAGAACATAAACAATGAATTCAACAAGTTGGCCACCAAAATATAATGTGGTCTTATCTCAAAGATAGAGAGGACCAAAAAAAAACTTATTGCATCTTCCAATTGAATTTTCTCAAGGAAGTTCTAACCAAGATAGGTTATGACCCAAATCTAACTTAACATATCTTCAATTGTTGGCATAGACCCCCAATCACATGGCACAAGAAAAAGAACAAGCCTTGTCAGCTAGATATCTACAAATAACCCAAGAATCCAACTTAAGACCCAAGCATCACCAAAGTTTCCAAATAGCAATGTGTGTATCACATGGGGATATTCTCTGAACATCCAACAACACTTCCATACATTTCTTTCATACTTTCATGCCATCAACATCTACCACAAAAAAATTAGGAAGAAAAAACTATTTTTAGGAAGCACATAATGCATGAACATGAGATATGACATTAACAAAAAAACTTGCTGACCACTTCATCACATGAAATTAAAACTGAGACACTGCAAAAAAACTGAGAGTAAATTCACCAAACTATAGGAGTTAAGACATCAATGTGGAGAAATGTGGAACATTTCCTGGACCAGTTTGGACAACCAATAATGCTGCCAACCTTCTACAATTCATAGAAACCTCCTCGACAACATAGGTGACCCAAAAATATAGGAGTGAAACATCCACAAAGTAAAAACATTGAATCCTAAACCACAAGACCAAATCTTCATCAACAGAGGAATGTAAAGCATTCTCCCAGACAGACTTCAACACAACTTATTGAACCGGAAACACTTAAGCACCTTATGGAGGTTAGATCTTTCTTTTAGTAACACATGCTTCATCAGGAACATTAGGATAAGAGTATAATAAATGCTATAGACCTTTAGCAACATCCCTCCACTATTAGAAATACTTCTTAATGCTTCTAATCCTCATCTTAACATATTATTATGAAACTAACTCTTCTGGTAAAAATCATACTCAATGACATCCAACCATAAACTTTAGGAAACATAAGATAAGGCATGACAATGAGTCATGAACTTCAACAACTCTTCTTAGATAAGGCATTACATCCAGCCATGAACTTCAACAACCCTTCCATAAATCAATGTTAGCCCATACATCAATACCAACTACAACAAGGACATCAATACCAACTAATGCCAACAAACTCCCAAGCATGCCAACCAACTGCCAACAATCTCACACAAATCTCCTCAAGTGTTGACATCAAGGAAAACCAATAATCAATTTTGACATCAATGACAACAACTACCAAAAATCTCCCCCTTTGGCATTGATGGAAACATAATTGCTTATTCCCCCCCTTTGACATCAAGAACAAAGGGACATATACTCCTACACAAAACAACGGGATATTTTTTGACTCCAAGAACAAAGGGAAAAAGATCTTTACTTGAAGTAGCAACACATTCCCCCCTTTTATTAGTAGCACTTTTTCTAATGCTTGCATAACTACATCAAAACTCCTCCTCACTACTAACTCTCCTGAGTGGGAGCACACATAAATCTAGGAGAAAAGGATATGAAATAAATTTTTCCCTTAGAAAGATGCACCATCTATGCATCTAGTTAGAATAGGGAGGGGAAATAACCCCCAATTTTTTTCAAAGATACTCAAAAGTGTT
This sequence comes from Sequoia sempervirens, assembly GCA_007258455.2. Taxonomy (NCBI): domain Eukaryota; kingdom Viridiplantae; phylum Streptophyta; class Pinopsida; order Cupressales; family Cupressaceae; genus Sequoia; species Sequoia sempervirens. Next base: position 129,957,946 of record VDFB02373365.1, on the reverse strand, counting down.
GGAGATTTGTTGGTGTTTTCATTGATGTCAACCTCCTGTATGATTAGGGAGATTGTTGGAGACTATTCCACTATGTTGGCATTAGTGTTGTGATTTGATTTCAACCTCTAGTGTGGTCATGTTGAGAAGTGTTTGTGGTATTGAGTAGGTTTTGTAGATGTTGTAGATATGTTGAGCAGGTGTTTGTGGTGTTGCTAATATGGTTGGTTCACTTGGTTTACAAGTGCTTTTGAGAAAAAAATGAATAAAAGAGTGTGTAGTGTGACAAAGGTGTGTTTAGTGTTGTGCTCTGCATTTCTTCATGGTTGAAGATATCCTCGTGTAGTTTGGATGTGATGATCAGAGCTGTTTAGAGGTGCTATATCTAGAGTTTTAGGTTTTGGATCGTGCGATAGTGGAAGTGTGTCTGATAGTGTGTTTCCTTTGAAGAAGGTTGTCTAGGAGAAATGATATTTCTCTACATTTCTCCGCATTGAGGTTTCTTGTTTCACAAATTTGGGAACATGCTCAAACTATTTATATCTACATTTCCTTGGAGTATTTGGTGTTTAGTTGTTTTGCAAGGTTGGTGAGTGAGATGTATGTCTATGGTAGTGTGGTTGGTTGCACATAATGAAAGTTTTCTTCAATTTCACATGGTTGCGATAGTATTTTTGAATATTTTGATGGTGTTAGAATATTCTTGGATGTTGTGGAATGTTTCTATGTGGTCCGTGTGGTATTTTCAAACTTAGAAAGGAGTGTATGTGGTTGCTTGTTAGTGTTAGTGCAGGTTTGGCTAACCTGGCATGCTAGCATTAATTGCAAAGGTTGCTTGTTGTTTGTGTGAGCAATTTGGTGTAGATTTGGGTCCTAATTAACCCTTGATATGGTATTCCTTCACTTATTTTCATCATGAAAGTGTTTGGTGTTGACCATGAAATGTGAAACTCAATTTAATAGGACAAAATGTTGGCATGAAAGAGGGTGAATTAACCTGAATAAGTTAATTAGATTAATAGATGTAAATGATGCAATTAATTAAATAGCAAGGTAAATTTAATCGATTAAGAAAAAAGAGGATGGGTTTTAGGATGAAAATTTAATATATCTGATTCCAGTGCATGATATCATTCAGGACATTTTTAAGTGTCTATAATAAGCAAGGTTAATTATTGAAAAAGTGTGTGATGTGTGGTGTGGTGTGAAATGATGTGAATGCGATCAAGTATGGTGATCTAAGTACAAGATTAAATGCATAAGGCTACCAGATGCAACAAGCAGAAGGTGTCTACATTTTTAGTGTGGTTGAATTTTCTAGAGGCAATGAGTCAAAGGTTGTAAATGGTGTAAAGTTGCAGTGGTGGATTTGTGGTGGATTTTTCATGTCACTTTGAGATAGTCAATCTCTCTGTAACAGTCTTATTCTATTCTCTTTATTTTAGATAGTGAGTCCTTTAGGAAATGAGCCCTTGGCAATAAGCCATTCTTCTCTTTTAGGCAGTGAGCCTATTCTATTCAATGTTGCTATTCATATATATGTGAGCTAATCCTCACCATAAATTTTCCTTGATTAGGGTTTTCCACATAAATTTGGTATTCTCTTGTGTATAGTGTTGAATGTGTTCATGTTTCACTTGTTTACATTCCACTAATGATAATAAGGGTGTGGTGGTTAATGAGGGTTTAAGGTTTTAATGTATAATTGATTCACTCCCTCTTAGTTGTCTTGTGTTTCTGACAATTGGTATCAGATTTGTGGTTCCTTGGAAGAAGCTTAAATGCTTGAGGTAGATTTGGATGATGCATAGGAAGGGTGTCAAAGCTCCAATTTTTGATGGAATGAGTTATGCTTACTAGAAAGCCAAGGTGGAATCCTTTCTTGTCTCTCTAGGTTTTAGAGTTTAGAAGTTAGTTGAAACTAGATATACTATACCTGCTAATGGTCCAACAAGTGATGATGAGGTCAAGGATTATGAGAATAATGACAAAGAAAGAAATGCTATCTTGAGTGGTCTTTCTAATTCTAAACTTGGAAAGATGATAATTCTCAAAACTACTATAGAGATATGGATAAAGTTGTAGAGCATTTATGAAGGAGATGATAAGGTCATGCAAGCAAAGATGCAAAATTTCAAAGCCAAATTTGAAAACCTAAGGATTTTAGAAGATGAAGATATTGCATCCTATAGATTAGAGTGGATGAAGTTGTTAATACCACCAATGGTCTTGGTGGTAATCTAGAAGAAAGTGAAGATGTAAAAAATGTATTGAGACTCTTTCTAAATCTTACAGTTCTAAAGTTTATACTATTGAGGAAGCTCAAAATTTGGATCAATATTATAGAGATCATATGCTTGGTACTTTAATTTCTTTTGAATGGAGAGAGTTTGTTGAAGATGCTACAAAGAATGAAACTTCCTTTAAATTCAACAAGATAGAGAAGGATGATGAATTAGATCGTGATGATCTTGATGAGGTGGAAGCAAACTTTGTAAGGAGATTGAAAAGGAGCATAGGAAAATATAGAGTTAAGTTACCCTTTAAGTGTTTCAATTATGGAAATATAGGTCATTATGCTTCTAAATGTCCAATCAAAGTTGCAAATGACAAACATAACGATCATAAAGGTAAATATGTCAAGAAGAGTTATGTTGAAAATTACAATGGTGCATCTGATGATGAGGATTCAGACTATCCTGATGAGGATAGTGATGAATTCTTGTTCATGGTTTTAAATGTGGGAACTAATTCTACTAACCCTGAAAGATGTGTGAAGGAAAGTTCTCTAGAAACATGTCTCAATATTGAAGGAACTATGTTGACTGTTGTTCATGCAAGAGAGGAGAGAAACTAATGGATAATTGATAGTGGATGCTAAAATCATATGATAGGTGATAAGAGTAAGTTTGTTAAACTTTAGAAGCATGATGGTGGTCTTTTTAAGTTTGGTGATGATACATCTGCTAAGATCTATGGAAAGGTTCAATAAGCTTTGATGAAAATCATAAAATAGATGATGTTCTTTATGTCAAGGGTCTCCAACATAATATTCTTAGCATAGTATAAATGTACAATAGAGGATACAATTTGGTGTTTTAGGATGATGATTGTGAAATCAAAAAAGGAAGCTCCAAAACTTTGGTTGTTGCAAGAACAAGGATAAAAAAAATGTTTATCAACTCAAAGGTGGGCGGTATTAAGTGATTTATGTCACATTAACTTTGATAGCCTAGTGAAGATCAATTCTATTGATGTTGTGAGAGCTCTTCCAATTATTACCAAACCTATCAATGCAATCTGCAAAGAGTATCAGTTTGGAAAGAAAACAAATAAGAGGTTCAAAACTAAAGAATATTCTACCATAGGAACTTTGGAGTGGGTGCATATAGAACTATGTGGACCCACCAAAATAAGAAACTCTCAAGATGATAGGTATTTCATGTTATTAATAGATGATTATTCTAGAATGACTTGCATGGCATTTCTCAAAGAATAAATAGAAGCTCTAGATAATTTAAAATCCTTTAAATCTATGGTTGAGAATGAAATGGATTTGAAAATAAAGTGCTTAAGGTCTAACAGAGGTGGTGAGTTCACCTCCAATGATTTTAGAAATTTTTGTGAAGTTCATGGAATAAAGAGACAACTATCAATTCCTAGGACTCCTGAACAAAATGGAGTTGTGGAGAGGAAGAACAAGACAATTCAAGAAGAAACAAGAACCATAATGAAGGAATAAAATCTATTCAATGTCTATTGGAGAGAAGCAATTCATACTATAGTATACATACTTAATAGAGAACAAGCAAGAGTGAATAGTTCAAAGAATCCTTATGATTTATGGTATGGAAAACCTCCTACTGTGAAATATTTTAGAGTGTTTGGAAGCAAATGTTACATTAGAACAGATGAAGAAAACTTGGGAAATTTTGATGCAAGATTTGATGAGGGAATATTCCTTGGATACTCTACAAAAGTAAGGCATACAAATGCTATAAAAAAGGTTGAAGGATATTTTTAAAAGCACAAGTGTCAAAGTAGATGAAGAACCACATCAAATTTTTGTGTTGATAAAAGGATATGTATCTAATGAACCCCCTTGCAGTGAAGAAGAAAAATATGAAGAGAAATAAAAGGAGATGATAGTTGAAGAGGAAGAAGCTCCGAAAAAGATCCCTAAGACTCATAAGTATGTGCAAAAGAATCATTCTGAAGATAAAATCATTAGAGATAAGAGCAAAGATTTGTTGACAAGGATAAAAGCTGCTATGATAGAGGGAAAAGTAAGCTTTTGTTTACTTTGAGAAGTAAAGCCTGTTGAAGTGATCAACCCAAGATCTTTAATATTGAACACCAAAGAACCTCCACAAGAGATAGAGAGAAGTAACAATGGAAGATTCTATTCCACCAAACAAGGATTACAATATGATACAATATGATCAATGCAATACTATACAATGCTATGCAATGCTTATGATGCTAGAGATGCCTTGCTTATAAAGGAAAGAATGAGAGATAGGATATGAAAATATCATGACAAGTGTCTTAATCCTATCACATGAGACAACTAACTCATAACTACCTAGGAAAGTGGAAATTCTAGATAAGACAACTAATACTTATCTAGATATGACAACTAATATCCTAAGTAAACTTAACATGTGAATTAAGTCCCCTAAGTCCCTAGTAAAGGAATAAACTAGGTACAAGACTTATTCACACCAATAAATCCTAAAATAGTAATTGAAGCATGCAAGGATGAGAACTAGATCAAAGCTATGGAAGAAGAGTTGAGATAGATTTAGAAGAATTAGGCTAGAGAATTGGTCCCAAGACAAACAAACAATAATGTGATAGGAACCTAATGGGTTTTTAGGAATAAACTAAATGAGGATGGAAAGGTTGTTAAAAGTAAGACTAGACTTGTATGTAAGGGCTACTCAAAAGTGGAAGGAATATATTTTGAAGGTACTTTTGCTTCAATGACAAGAATAGAAGCCATTAGAATGTTTTTGGTTTTTGTAGCACATAAAAACTTCAAGGTGTATCAAATGGATGTCAAGTTTGCCTTCTTGAATGGTAAGTTAGAAGAAGAGGTTTACATTGAAAAATAGGAAGGTTTTTAATTATTAGAGGATGATGATATGGTCTACAAATTAAAAAAGGCATTGTATGGACTCAAACAAGCTCTTGGAGCTTGGTATGCAAGATTGGATAGATACTTTCTGCAATAGGGATTCAAAAAGGGTACTACAAATAACAATCTTTACTTCAAGGTTGAGGGAGATTAGATTTTGATTGTGGTTGTGTATGTTGATGACATAATATTTTGAGGAAATGAAGGTATGTGTAAGAGATTTGCAGAGAAAATATATAAAGAGTTTGTGATGCCAATGTTTGGGGAGATGAATTTCTTCCTTGGGTTACAAATCTATCAATTAGAAAAATGCATTTTCATTTCACAATCAAAGCATGTCAAGGAAATGTTGAAGAAGTTTGGAATGGATGATTCTAAAATAGTGTGTACTCCCATGGTGACTAGTTGCAAGTTGAGAAAAAATGGTGAATCTCCTATGATAGATTAGAGCAAGTATAGATCAATGATTGGTGGACTGGTATATCTTACTGTTATTAGACTGAATATCATGCATGTAGTTTGTCTTGTGGAAATATTTCAAGAAGATCCTAAAGAATCAAATGTGGCAATAGTCAAAAGGATATTTAGATACTCGAAGGGTACTTTGAATTTTGGTATATGGTATCTTAAGGATATTGATTTCTCTTTGAATGCTTATACAGATGTAGATTGGGCAAGTTGTATAGATGACATAAAAATTACAAGTGGAGATGCTTTATTTCTTAGAAACAGGTTGGTTTCTTAGTCAAGTAAGAAGGATTCAATGTCATTATCTACTGCAAAGGAAAAATATATTGTAGTAGCATCATGTTGCACACAACTGTTGTGGATGAATCAAACATTGAAGGGTATTAGGGTGTCATATGATGAACCTATTTCTATCTTGTGTGATAATACAATATTTCAAAAAACTTGGTAATGCATTCGAGGGAAAAACATATCTCTATCCAATATCACTTTCTACGAGAGATTCACAAAGAATGAGGTGAAATTGGAGTATGTGACTAGAACGGATCAAGTTACAAACATTTTCACAAGGCTCTTCCAAAAGACACATTTGAGTATGTCCAATATAAGTTAGGGGTTATTACCACTCCTTTCAATTAGACGCATAAGGGTGTGCATCTATCCAGGGAGCATTTCAAGACACATTCTTGGTCTTGGATTGATGATGGCTACCTCTTAGGGGAGTAGGTAGTGGTACATGTTTTAATTGGTGTAGTCAGGGGGAGCATATCCTATACCTCTAAGGAGGAGTAAGTGGAGAGAGAGAGCAGTAGAGAGAAAGTAGTGTATTGGTGTTGCCTAAAGTAACATTTTCAAGTGATGTCAAAGGGAGAGATTGTTTCCCTTTTCCATTGATTTCAAAGGGGGAGAGAGATTGAAGTCTGAAAAAATCCTCAAGGGGGAGAAAAATGAAGGAAAGGGAAAGAGAGTGAATTTTGAGAAAGTGGTAGAAGTGTAAGGAATGTCCCAGTTAGGTGGAGAGACTGAAGGGGTAGAGTTGTCTGAGTATTGGAGTTGCAGAGTTGCTTCTGTTGATTGATGGTTTTTCAAAGTTGGTGTTGTCATCAATTACAAAGGGGGATAATTTTAGAGATCCATTGGTGTTGTCATTGGTGTTGGCATTAGTGTTGTCATTGATGTCAACTTCTAGTATGGTAAGGGAGATTTTTGGAGATTGTTGCACTATGTTGGAATTATTATTGTGATTCGATGTCAACCTCTAGTGCGGTCATGTTGAGAAGTGTTTGTGGTATTGATTAGGTGTTGTAGATGTTGTAGATATGTTGAGTAGGTGTTTGTGGTATTGTTGATGCATCTGGTTCACTTGGTTTCCAAGTGATTTTGAGAAAATTTGAATGAAAGAGTGTGTAGTGTGATAGAGGTGTGTTTAGTGTCATGCTCCACATTTCTTCATGGTTGAATATATGCTTGTGCAGTTTAGATGTGATGATTAGAGGTGTTCAAAGGTGCTATATCCAATGTTTCAAGTTTTGGATTGTGCGGCAATGGAAGTTGTGTTTGATAGTGTGTTTCTTGTGAAGAAGGTTGTCTAGGAGAAATGAGATTGCTTCACATTTCTCTGTATTGAGGTTTCTTGTCTTGTGGATTTGGAAACATGCTCAAATTGTTTGTATCTACCTTTACGTAGAGTATCTAGTGTTTATTTATTTCACAAGGTTGGTGAGTGAGATGTATGCTTGTGGCAGTGTGATTGGTTGCACAAAATGAAAGTGTTCTTTAGTTATAGGTGGTTGTACTAGTATTTGTAAATATTCTAATGGTGTTGGAATATTATTGGATGTTGTGGAATGTTTCTATGTGGTCCATGTGGTATTTATAGAATTGGAAAGGAGTGTATGTGGTCGCTTGTTAGTGTTAGTGCTAGGTTTGGTTGACCTGGTGTGCTAGTGTTAATTGTGGAGGTTGTTTGTTGTTTGTGGGAGTGTGTTGGTGAAGATTTGGGTCCTATTTAACCCTTGGTATGGTATGCCTTCACTTCTTTCAATTGTGGAAGTGTTTGGTGCCCACCTATTTAGTGGTTGCATGTTTGAGGTGCATATGTTTCATTGAGGCCAATATGGAGAGATTTTTTGAGGTTATGGAGGATATATAAGCAAGGTTAATTATTAAAGAAGTGTGTGATATGTGGTGTGGTGTGAAATTATGTGAATGTGATCAAGTGTGGTGATTTGAGTGCGAGCTTAAATGCCAAAGGCTACCAAATGCAATGAGCAGAAGGTGTATGTTGGGATTTAGTGTTTACATAGATGTTAGGAATCTTAGGATGCATAAAATAATAAGTTGATAGGTTTGTTATGGGTGTTGGGAATATCATAACATTCTTGTAGGTTATTTTTTATTTGGTTTTGATTTGTTTGTTTGTGTGTATTATGAGTTGTTAAAGCAACTCATATCTTTAGCTAGTAGTTATAGGGAGTTTCCTAAAATGTAGGAAATAAAAATCCTATAGATATGTAAATGTATTGAATGAAAATGATGAAAAGGAAGCACACTTTATTTTGAATTAAAATTATTTGTAGGTTCTATCTCTAGCTATATTTCTGATATGGTATTAGAGCTCAACTATTCCTGTGCACTTGGGTCTTTAGGTTATTTGTTATTTGGTTGTGATTTTTTTGTTTATGTGTATTATGAGTTGTTAAAACAACTCATATCTTTATCTAGTAGTTATAGGGAGTTTCCTAAAATGTAGGAAATAGAAATCCTATATATATGTAAATGTATTGAATGAAAATGATGAAAATGAAGCACATTTTATTTTAAATTAAAATTATTTGCAGCTTCTGTCTCTTGCCATATTTATGATAGTGTCTACATTTTTTAGTGTGCTTGAACTCACTGGAGGTAGTGAACAAAAGGTTGTGGATGGTGGAAAGTTGTAGTGGTGGATTTTTCCTATTTCTTTGAGATAGCAAATCTCTTTGTAACAGTCTTCTTCTATTCTTCTTTCTTCTAGAAAATGAGTCCTTTGGGAAGTGAGCCCTTGGTAGTAAGCCATTCTTCTCTTTTGGGTAGTGAGCCCTTTTGCTAGTGAGCCTATTATATTTGGTGTTGCTATTAATATATATGTGAGGTAATCCTCACTATCATTTTTCCTTGATTAGGGTTTTCCATGTAAAACTAGTGTTCTCTTGTGTATGGTGTTGAATGTGTTCATGTTTCATTTTTTTACATTCTACTGATGATAATAAGGGTTTAAGGTTTTAATGTACAACTGATTCACCCCCCTCTCAGTTGTCCTATGTGTCTAACAAAAAATATCATTTCAAAGTACCTTTGTGAAGATATTTGTAATTTGATTCTTGGTAGGCACATACTCCATTCTGAATTCATGCTCTGTAACCTTCTCTCTTAAAAAGTGATGTCAGATAGAAATGTGTTTAGTCCTTGAATACATTATTGAATTCTTGGAAATATTAATTATACTTGTGCTGTCACACAATATAGGCATAGGCTCATCATAAAACACCTTTACATCCTTCAGAGTCTACTTCATCCAAAGCACTTGAGTGTAGCAAAATGTTGCAACAATGTATGCAGCTTCTGATGTGGACAAAGACACTGACTCTTGATTTTTACTAAACCATGAGACCAATCTGTCACCCAAAAAGAATGCACTTCCACTTGTACTTCTTCGGTCATCAACACAACATGCCCAATTAGCATCAATTTAGGCACTCAAAGAGAAATTTTGATCCTTTTGTAGGGGGGAATCTAATTCCACTAATCATTCCAATCTATTTCCTCTCAATGGTTCTCAACTATTGATCATGATATTTTACTATTGAATCTTGATCATTCATCTAAAAACATGAAATCTATATAACAACCCTCTTCATTCTCAAAATTGATTGAAGAATCTATAAATTTTATGTGAAGAGGTCATGTCGAATTGACATTCAAATTCTTAAGAGAAAATACACACATATATTCAATCACCATTAACACATGATTTGAAGCTTTTGCAAACAAAAAATGAAGGCTTCATATTGATTCAAATGTAGTTCAACATCAATACGGATTACACATCAACTTGGGATGGTAACATTTTAATTTTGTGAATTCAATTTGTGTTATCTTTATGATTACGTTGCTTGTTGTTTTCATTATTTTATAACTTCATTTCATGAGTATGGGTTTAGAATTTGATCTTGTTTAAATTGATTTGGTTTGATTCATTTGATGTTTTCCTATGCCAAATTTCCCCCTACATTAATTGGCACACCTAATGGGACCTAGGTCCTTAACACTAATCTTTTGGAAAGTTTTTATGAGAAGTTATAGGTTTCAGAATGTTAATTTCTTTTGCAAAAAATGCTATTGATAATTGAAATGCAGAAGCTCCAAAATTTTCACATGATCATTTTCATGGTTTTACCACGATCATACTAAATAGGATCACTATAGTACTAATAAGCTCACTATTTCCATTTTAACTGTTATTATCTATTTTGTATTTGTAGGTTTCTTACAAAGTTGACTTCTACAGGGCCGCTATTGTCCTAAATAGGTCTAGGTTGTTCTATTTTTTACTACTATCGTTTGAGTTTGTTGCATTTGTTTCAAAGAAAAGTCCACTACTGTACTAAACAAATATGATATTGTTCTATTTTCTGACTTGATTCAATCTACAAGTTTTTTTTTCTAATTTTTTGATTTTTCTAACCCTAACGATTGATTGTTTGTTGTGTTTGGGAAGTTTCTAACATTGTTGGTGTAACCTTTGTAGGATTATGACACATTTTTCATGAAAACAACTAACAATTTACTTATAGAGTTGACGAATGGTCCAAGGCCATTTCAATTTTAAAGCGTTTTGTAGTTAAAACACATTTCATTTTGGTGCTCCTAAAACTAAATATTACATTTTGTTTTGGTGTTCTTAAAATTGAACAATAAAAATCTCATATTTTGTTTGCTGCTCATAAAACTGAACAATACAAATCTCATATTGCATTTGGTGCTCATAAAATTGAACAATACAAATCTCATATTTTGTTTGGTGCAAATAAAATTGAACAATACAATTCTCATATTTCATTTTTGGTGCTTCTAAAACTAAACAAGCAAATCTCACTTTTTTTTTTTAGTGCGAACCTAAAATCGAATGTTTTCATTTTGGCACTATTAATTGATGCTATTGAGATGAACAATGCAGTTAGAAATATTCAACTTGGTGCTATAAAATTGAATAAATATTTTTATGATTTGTAAATTGATATATCTTTCTTGAAGTCTCAAATGTTTTGAATTTGGTGTAAATAAAAAATAAATTGGTATCTTTATGCACTTCAAAATTTGGGGCTTAAAAAGAAATTGCTATAAATTGTATATTGTGTTCACCGTGTTTGGAAAATCGGGCGTGTATCCTCTCCCCTTGCATCTTTGGACAATCTTGGGTGATGAGAAACACTTTGGGTTTTACATTCATTTATTTTATAAATATTACCTTTAGATCGGGCCTACCTTGAGATACATCCCATGCTGGATAACTCAAGGTGACTCAAAGCATTTTTTCCCTGAAGATGCTATGTAAATAAATTAAGGCTAAACACAAAGATCTAACTGATGATTACTTGGTCGACAATGCTATTCAAAATGGGGAGGTACTTGAATAGGTATATAGAGTCCCTAGTAGGAGTGGTTAAAGCATTTAGTGTCTTGTTGGACATTAGCCAAGCATTGAGTCACTTGAGCAATGACTAAAAAACTTTATGGTAGTTTTCCCACCTTATTGATTGAGATATTCGACTTGGTGACATGGTTCAATAGAAGGGATGTGCATTGTACCTTGAAGACACTTTACTCACCATATGAACTCGCTTGAGCTGAGACTGAAATCCCTAGCTTAGCATAAGCTACTTGTAGGGATGATTTGGGTTATCCTTCCATTCTAGGAGGCCCCTATCTATCCACTCTCAAAAGACTTAAGTGTATACATACCTTTGGGTTTCCCTACCCTTACTTCAAAGGAGATACCAAGTTGTGGGCTTGAAAGTGTCACCATTGGCCAGTTCGACCTTAGGGATAATATTGCTTGATATGCTTCAATATTGTTACCAGTTTAAACATGGGCTGATTTTGGCCCCTTATCCTCAAAACATTACAATTAGTTTTATACACTTTGATTAATGTGATTTATCACTTGCCAAATATCAGACATAATTCTCAAAGTATCAGATCAACCAAATATCAGAAGAATTACAAACTTATCCAACAAACTACTATCAAAGAAACTAGAAAATTTGGAAACAAGGCCACTATTGTTATTCCCGTTGCTTTTGTTCCAAAATATTGTCGCTACTATACTAAATTTTGACAACTATCATCCTATGTTCTAAATGCTACTATCCTAAAAATGGCTGCTTCTATCAAAGTGGCCGCTATGCATTCTCTATTTTACTAGTCATAGATTTTAAACAGAGACTACTTTTGCTAAAATTGCTGCTACTATCTTGAAAGTTGTCGCTATTATCCTATTTTTTCACCACTTCTGTCAAAATTTCCACTATTGTCCTCTCTATTTACTAGTCAAAAATTGAAACAAAGACCGCTATTTTTCATATTTTTCACTGTTGTCCTAAAAAAGAAACTGCTACTATCTTGAATATTGTCGCTATTGTCCTAAATAAATACTACTTTTGTCCTATTTTTCGGTGTAAATCATAATTTATCCAAAACTAGTTAATCTTTCATCCTTTGAAATAAATACCAATCAAACCTACACCAAGTCATATCAACATCTTTTCATATCAATTAGAAAACTAAAAAATCACCTAGTTTTAAGGCACAAGTCAAACACAATAACTTGGATTATCCTCTTGCTCTCATTTTTTAAGATATTTACATCAACCTTGTTGAGAAATGGTGCCTCAAATGCACTGATGTCTGGGTCTCTATATTGTCGTTGTGATATTTGGATATCGTTGGGACAAATTCACTAGTCTTATCGATAGCTTGATGAAGGGTGTTGCCAGCGAGACTTGTAGTGGTTGGTGGGACTCTGTTTTGAGTCTCCTCGATAGATTGATGGGTTGTGGCAATGTTGTAAGGTCGTGGGAAGTTGAAACTATAGAACCTCATGTTGCGAACTCGTTGTGAGGTTTTGGAAACCTATGACATACTAACCATAGGATTCATTGGTGGGACATTACTTCATCAACAAGACTTTGAAGATGGTCTCCTCAATGGACCGATGACTAAGGTGGGGCCTGAGCTATCAGGGTGAAAGAAATAATTGGTTCAAGCCATGTTGAATCAACAGTAAGGACCACCTGGAATGATATGTACTTCATTGGTATGACATATTTGTATCGACGGGAGTCTCCAAGAAGTCTCTGCGATAGCCTAATGTCTTGCCTTGGTCACTCATTGGTAGAACCTCATGTCATCAGTGGGACTCTGTCTTGAGTTCCCCGATGGTCTAATGGAGTAGCGACTTGTATGGTAGTAAATACTCATTGATGGGAAGTTGTGTCTTCAGTGGGACATTGAAGCTTTTCCCACCGATGGAGTGATGGAGTGGTTCATTAGTAGGAGATGCTGGTATTGGTGGAACCTTTGTGAGTGTCTCTTTGATAGGCCAATGGTGTAGGTGGTGTACGGTACATTGGTGGGACTTCCCTGTATCAATGGGAGATGAATTGGTGTCCCCTTGATATGACAATGGGTGACTCGATGACCTATGTAGAATGTCTTGGTGGGACCTGATGGATGTTGAGGTGGAAAATGATGATTGGATTGAACTTGTTGATGGTTGGATCAACAATTGGGAATCAGTTGGTTTTCCTAGTTGTCCTAGAACTATTGGACTAAGAATGAATGGTAAAGATCATTGAGCATTCTACAATGTGAAGTTCGGAGGTGAGATCAAAGTAGGGTTATGCTGTTGATTTCTCTCTAGAATGGAACAAGATGTAAATCTACTGTAAATTCTTAAAGCCTATAATTGTATTGTAACTTTGTTTGTTGCTAAATAATACAATGGATCGATCATTTTGGAGTGTGGGGTTTTTTTACCCGAAAGGGTTTTCCCCATGTAAATTTGTGTGTCCATATCTTTTGTCTTTCATATTGGTTGATTGTACAAATTGAATCTGTCTGATGCATGTTGTTGAAAATGGTTGTTTTTTCATGTGGTTTTCTCATAAAGGTTAATGTGGGAAATCAACTATGCTTTTTTTTGCTTTATGGCATAGTAGTATGTGTCTTTGAAGAAAATTAATGGTTTTGAAAGTAACTGAAGGCACTACTGATCTTATATGTTCATTTCGAGATGACCTTGATTTCCCTACAAGTGGTATCACAACCTTCCTTCAGGATTTTATTTTGCTTGCATGTGTAGGTTTATGAGTTTCATGTACTTGAATGTGTGTTACATGTACTTTCATGGAATCACATGTTGCTTGCTTGCATGTAAGAATTCTTGGTGTTTCTCGGTTTTGTGGATTCCTTCTGTGAAGATTTATTAGCTTGGAAAGCTTGAGGAGATTTGAAGGAGTCGACTAATGATTGATACTTTGGTGAGTAGAAGTCCTTGCTCTTTTTTCTTTGAGAGACAACACACAACATGAAGTTGAAGATAGAGAAACTAGAGTTGATCATATTGTAATGATGTGCTCTAAGGCTCCTATTTGACAACGAATAATCCTAATTGAAGGGGTATGAGTTTATGCTTGTGGTTGTGTTACAACAAAGTTATTCATATTAGGTGTCTGTGTGAGAGGCTCCCGATGATATAGAGAGGCTTGGGTTGTTATTCAACCATGGATTATTGTGATTGTGTTGGGTGCTTTGTCCTGGTATTGAAGGCATTGTTCTCTATTACCTTGATTGCATGTAGGCTATGAAGTTGATCTTTGGGTGGTTTAAAAACTTCTAAATAGATTGGCTCTCTTGTATGCATGTACATGTTGGTGGTTATGGAATTGGTCTAGAATGGGCTTGGAGTTCCTGTACTACTTGTTCCTTTTAAGGATGCCTTGTACCTACATGGCTCAGATTCATGTTCTTTGGATCTAAAGGGGTTTTATAGATTTCTGTTTAAAGAATCTATGGTTATGCATATTCATGTTATCCCATTGTTTTGGTTAACTGTGATGGTTGTATGAAGAATTTTGAGCTGTCTAGACATGCAGTGGATATGGGTGTGCATGGGTGTATTATAAACATAGTGATTTTGTAGGTTTTACATGGTCAAGAAAAACTTGCGGTTTTGTGGAGCAGTTAGTTCTAGACCTTGACTTTTGGGGTGTTGCTGGATGAGATAGTTGCAGTTCTGCATGCATGCTTTGTGCATGGTGTGAGGGGGTGTGATTTCTTCTTTGCATGGGAGTTTTGGTAAGTGTATAGTCACTCAACTTTTCTGTGGTGGTGCTTAATAGATTCCCTTGACTATGGTACTCGAGTTGTGGACAAGATTGGCAAATTGGATTTGAGAAGGATCTGGTGTTTGAGTCATGTTGTCTGTGTGGTTATTCTCTTTGAGATCTTAGTGTTGATGTTTCTAGTGTTATGATGGGTTTGCACATTCATTGTGATTGATCTTCGAGTTATGCAGTTGGTGGATTAGCTACCCATTGGCTACAGTGAGATAACTCTGAAGTGGACTATCTCTATCCATGAGGTTGATTAAGTGTTGATGCATACTTGTTAGCTGGCCTTGTCTGTGGTCACTTATGCATTGGTGTGGTATCTTTGAGATGAGAGGATGGATGATGTAGAGTACTTGAATAGTCAACTATGGGGACCTATAACATATGTATCATGATGTCATGGATAGCTTGGGTACACTGGTTTGTGTTTCCTTTTGACAGTGATGGTTTTGTTTGTTTGGTTTGGAGATCTTGGTGTTGCTTGGCATTTTTGGAAAATGGACATGTTGTTGAGTGGACCTAGAGGTTTTTCAGATTAGTAGATATTTGGTCATGATACTTGGAGAGCTCAGGTGTCATGGTTCAGTGGGATCTTTAGCAGTCACTATGGATTCATCACTTGGTGGTGAATGATCTTCTTTAGTGATGCAGATGTTACTAGGAGGGACTCTTAGATTGTGTTGTTGTAATAGGGTTCTTTTGCATTTGCATGAACACTATTTGAGGATGTGTAACATTTTGGAACCATGGAGGATGCTTGGAGTCTTTGGTTGAGGTGTTGGTGGTGCTTGATAGGTGATGTTGGTTTAGAGTCGTTTCATGTCATGTTATACTCTTGCTTGTGTATTAGAGTTTTGGCATGAGGAATTTCTCTTGAGACCATGGTAAGGTCACTTGGAGCATGGTATCTCCTAAGGGGGATGGTAAGATCATGATTTCATGATAAGTTCCCAGTTCAAATGTTTGGAGCTTTGACAGTGGTCTGGAGATTCTTTGTGTTTTGGGTGCATTGGTCATATACTTGAGAACTTCATGATAATGCAGTGATGTAGATTGTAATTTAGTATGACATTATTTTTTGCAGGTGCTCATGGATACATGGAGAATAAGGTGAGGCTATAATTCTCTTGAGAAGAGAGAAGTGTTGTTGATGGTTACTGCTGATGAAGATTTCATCAGATAGTTTGAGGAGCCTACACCTTGGGTGGACATGAGTTCAACAAAGACCAATGAGGAGATTAATCTTGGAGAATTCATGATGACTTGGTTACCCTGGAGAAGCATTCTCATTCCCCACACTTGGTCTACTTGACACTTTATTGCTTGAGAGGTATTTTCCATTGTTTCTCTAAGGTGTTTTATGCTTTCTTTCATGGATATGGATCTTGAATTACTATTATATGATTCTGAAGGATTCATTGTGAGAGATGGATAACATGGTTATCTCCTAATGCATTGTGATTACATTCATTGATGTTGAGTTTAGGAGATGCATTGGGAATATTTACTAAAATGGGAAATGAAATAGTTTGATATTCTTTGAGAGGATTACATCCATGTTGATTACTTGATATATATATGTTGTGTTTGATCTTGGAGATTGAACGGTTGGGTGTTGTTAAGGCTTTTCTCTTGGATTTTTTTTTAAGGAGATCATACTTGACTTAGCTGGAATTTAGAGGTGTATGTAGGAGGATGTTTTATAGGTATGTGATGTGCAAGGTTTCTCTCTTTGGTCTTGGTTATCTTCTTGGAGGTTTGTTTTCATTTTACATTGGTTTGAGATTTGGTTGGAGCTGTTGTTTTCACTCAAGTTCTTGGGTGGTAACTTGGAGGTTCTCTATCTCTTTCCTATGTTGGGTGTGAAGAACTTGGGAGAGCTATGAATACTAGTGGTGAGAATTGTTCTTGTAGGTTATTAATTTACATATTATGCATATCACTATGGATGGTTCCTTGAAACTACATGTTTACACTCTCTATGTTATGCTATTGGTAGAATCGTTATGCCTTGTTCTTTTAGATTTGGCATTACCCATGTAGTGGGAGTTCCTGAATGTGTTTGGTCTTCTTCGATTGGTTTGTACATGGAGCTTGTATCTGCGGTTGATGGGTTGGATGTGTTGCTAGCGTGAGTTTACTAATGAAAACATATTGGAGGTATGTGTGACTAGATGGAGTAGCACTTGCTGTGTGTGCTATTTTTTAGTTGTGTGGGTTGATTAGTTGGATGGGAGTAGTTAGTTTTATGTTTGTTGTTCTAGATGGTGTTCTATCTTATTTTCTAGAGAATGTCTTGACGGTTGTGTTCTAGTTTGGGCTTTGAATTTTATGTTGTTTATGATTCTATATGGATTTTTGAGCATAGTGGAGTGGTGGTCGTGTGTTGAGGCCCTTTCCTTCTATTGGTTCTATTGTTGGTGTCTCGGTTTAGATTGGTGCATATACACCATAGCTTGTTCCTTTCCTTTGGAGGATGGTTGGAACTATTTCCTGAGATGGTGGACATTATGGATGTTGTTACAGGTGTCCTGGGTGATACAAATATTTCATGCATTGAATGATAAGTATTATGTTCTTTGGTAAGTGGGAGAATGTTGAGAAATGGTGCCTCAAATGCACTGATGTCTAGGTCTCTATATTGTCATTGTGATAGTTGGATATTGCTGGGACAGAGTCACCAGTCTTATCGATAGCTCAATGATGGTTTTTGTTGGTGAGACTTGTAGTGGTTAGTGGGACTTTGTTTTGAGTCTCCCTGATAGACCGATGGGTTATGGTGATGTCGTAAGGTCACAGGAAGTTGAAAATCTAGAACCTCTTGTTAGGGTTGTGAGGTTTTGGAAACCTCTGACATACTAACTATAGGCTTCATTGGTGGGATGTCACTTCACTGGTAGGACTCTAAAGATGGTCTCCTTGATCAACCAATGACTAAGGTAGGACCTGAGCTGTCAGTGAGGAAGTGATAATTGGTGCAAGCCATGTTGTCTTGGCAGTAGGGACCACATGGGATGATATGTACCTCATTGGTATGACATCTTTGTATTAGCAGGAGTCTTCAAGAAGTCTCCACAATAGCTTGATGTCTTGCCTTGGTCACTCATTAGTAGGACCTCATGTTGTCAGTGGGACTCTATCTTGAGTTCCCTAGATGGTTCGATGGAGTAGTGACTTGTATGGTGGTAAATACTCATCGGTGGGAAGTTGTTTCTTTGATGGGACATTGAAGCTTGTCCCACTGATGGAATGATTGAGTGGTTTGTCAGTAGGAGATGCTGGTATCAGTGCAACCTTTGTGAGTGTGCCTTTGATAGGCCAATGGTGTAGGTGGTGTATGGTATGTTGGTGGGACTTCCCTGTATTAGTGGGAGATGAATTGGTGTCCCCCCGATATGACGATGGGTGACTCAGTGACCTGTGTAGAATGTCTCAGTGGGACTCAATGGATGCTGAGGTGGAAAATGATGATTGGATGGAGCCTGTTGATGGTTGGATCAATAATTAGGAAATGGTTGGTTTTCCTAGTCGGCCTAGAACCATTGGACTGAGAACAAATGGTATAAATCATTGAAAGTTCTGCAATGTGAAGGTCAGAGGTGAGATTGAAGTAGGGTTATGCTGTCAGTTTCTCTCCAGAATGGAATAAGATGTAAATCTCTTGTAAAGGCTTAGAGACTATAATTGTATTGTAACTTTGTTTGTTGCTAAATAATATAATGGCTCAATCATTTTGGAGTGTGGGGTTTTTTACTTGAAAAGGTTTTCCCCACGTAAATCTATGTGTCCATATCTTTTGTTTTTTATATTGGTTGATTTTGTAAATTGAATTTGTTTGATGCATGTTATTGAAAAGGTTTTTTTTTGCATGTGCTTTCTTAGAAGGGTTAATGAGGGAAATCAACTATGCCTGTTTCCACTTTGTCGCATAGTAGTACATGTATTTAAAGCAAATTAATGGTTTTGAAAGTAATTGAAGCCACTACTGATATTAGGTGTTCATTTTGAGATGACCTTGATTTCCCTACAAACCTTTGCATGTAGCCTCAAGACTAGTTCAAGTAGAGTATCAACATATGCTCTAGAAATGAAGCAAAATATTGATCCAAGTCTTGTACACTTTGTGTCTCAAAATTAGTGTCATCTCATCCACCAAAATCACTCATCCTTTAGAGTCTTGAGCATCAAAACATACAATTCATAGAAAAAAATCAAATAATCTTTGGCCAAAAGGGTTTTTTTAAACATCATCTCCATACGTCATTTTTAGAAAAAAATTCCCAAAAACAAAACACCATCCCATTTCATACTTAGTGATCACAATATTCACCTAGGTCTTGAGCTTGTTATGAAAACAAGGAGATCTCAACACAGGAAAAAGATGGAAGCCAACAAGAGTAGTTCTAGTGCACCCAAGAAAAATACCACTAATGAGGAGTCTCAATCATGGGGTTACAATCCAAATGACCTTGAAAATAATCAAAGAGAACCCACGTTTAAAGCTACACAAGATCAACCACTTAGCGAAGAGGAAACCTTGCTTGAACACCAAAACATGATTTCTAGACAAAACCAACATCCTAGTGTCATCATAGAAGAATGTGATAATGATGAAATTATTGACAAAAAATTCTTAACATACTGCCAAGATCGTAAGATGTAGAAACTTATGGATAAAATGCTTGGGAAGAACACAAACTGGTATTTCCTCACATTAGCACAAAGTGGTGCTAAACTACCCATAGACTTCAATGTAGACATTCTTAAGGATCCTAACCTCATTCCATTAGGAGATCAAATGGTGGTTAGAAAAATACCAAAACCAATGGTGGATCCCAATGTACCACCCTTGTTCTCACAAAACAATGATCAATCTAAAACACAACCTATGGATAACCCATTATTTAGGCAACTGTCACAAATTGAGAAAGTAGTGTTAGCTCAAAAAAATCAAGGAAATTCAACTCAAAACATGCCAAAAGAAAATCCACAATAAAAAGATGTACCCAAAATGAACTATCCAGGTACCCTTCAACAAAATCTACAACAACAAGGTGCACCCCAAGTGAACTATCAAGGTACCCTTCAACAAAATCCACAACAACAAGGTTTACCCCAAACGAACTATCAAGATAACCTTCCACAAAATCCACATTAACAAGGTGTACCCCAAGCAAACTATCAAGGTACCCTTCAACAAAATCCACAATAACAAGGTGTACTCCAAATGAACTATCAAGGTACCCTTCAAAAAAATCCACAACAACAAGGTGTACCCCAAATGAACTATCAAGGTACCCTTCAACAAAATCCACAACAACAAGGTGTAGCCCAAACAAACTATCAAGGTATCATTCAAAAAAATCCACAAAAACAAGGTGTATCCCAAATGAATATCAAGGTACCCTTAAAAAAAATCCACAACAACAAGGTTTACCCCAAACAAACTACCGACGTACCCAACAAAATCCACAACATTAAGGCATACCCCAAACAAACTATCAAGATACCCTTCAAAATCCACAACAACATAGTATACCCCAAATGAACTACCAAGGTACACAACATTAAAGGATACCACAAATAAA
Organism: Sequoia sempervirens; assembly: GCA_007258455.2. Classification (NCBI taxonomy): domain Eukaryota; kingdom Viridiplantae; phylum Streptophyta; class Pinopsida; order Cupressales; family Cupressaceae; genus Sequoia; species Sequoia sempervirens. The sequence goes on along the minus strand of VDFB02373365.1, from coordinate 129,937,337 downwards.
TTACAAAGGTACACCTAAAACACTAAATCATGGTATTTCACAAACCCAAACTCAAACTCCTATTCCACAACAACAAGGTACACCTAAAATACAATATCACGGTATCCCTCAAAATCAATATTAAGGAGTTCAACACAATCAATATCAAGGAGTACGTCAAAATCAATATTAGGGTGTACCACAAACTCAACATACCTAAAATACACAACAAGGACCTAATCTTCCTTACACAAAAAATGGTCATCAAGGTCCCATACCTACATAATATCCCATTTATGACCAAACAAATTTCATAGGACAACTAGGATACAACACACAAAATACTCAAGCAAGTGCACCAACCAACGACATAAACGTGCAAATACAAACTATCAACCAAAGAATATCAAAATTTGACAAGTATAGGGGAGGAGGGGATCCAATAGGGCACACACACAAATTATCAGTATCTTGTATGGATATAGAATGCAATGATACCTACTTAATGAGGCTTTTTTCGTGAATTCCTGGTGGGACCACTATCAAGTGGTTCTCTTGTCTACAACCTAGAATCAGAACATTCGACAAATTATCAGATAAATTTGTAAACCATTTCTCATACAACATAGAACAAGATATAACAATCACCAATTTCTAAAAAATAAAACAAAGTCAAGGGGAATCATTTGCTTCATATCTATAGAAATGGAGACACAATGCCAACAAATGTAAATGGCCCATTCCCAAGAAATAGCTCATAGATATATTTATCTCAAATGTTCATGCATACACTAAATACCAACTCACAGTGTTGTGTCCTAGCAACTTTGAGGATACTATTGAAAAGGGTTTGCTAATCTAAATAGCTCTCATTGCAAGAGGAGTAATTAAACTCTACACCCCTAAGGATCAACCTTCTATTCAAATGAAAAACCAAAGATATGGGTGAAAAATAAAAATGTAACCAATGATAGAGTAGCTGATGCTAAGGTTGTACAAAACATACAACCTTCCAATGGCCCACAAAATACTGTTCAAACTACACAACAAAGCTATGCTCCAAGCAATGTGCCAAACAACTAGCTCAGTTATTATCAGAACAACCAACCAAATAACCAATAGAAAAATCAAGGACAAGATAATGAAAGGAGACCACCAAGGAAATATGACCAACCTAGAAGGAAATACACCCCGTTGGGAGAACCCCTTGAGGTAATCATGCATAAATTTGTCCAAAAAAGCCTCATCAAGATTAATGAAAAAACAAACTATGAGGAGCCAAACTTCAAACCCCCTTGGCATAATGAGAATGACGAATGAGAATTTCACAAGATCAAGGGACATACCACCAACAATTGCATGAGGCTCAAAAAAATTGTGCAAGACTTAATCGAAAAAGGAGAGGTTGACATAGAACCTCGTCTTAGAAATAAAGACTACAAAATCTACAAGGATCCAATCCCTAACCATTCTAGGGGAAATGACAAGGGAAAAGGGAAAGATTATAGTAAATCCAACTTCATCTATGATGAACTTATAGGAAACATCTCTCACGATGATCATACCATCCATGTTGTAACCATACTAGGTGGAGATCCCAAGTGTAATGTAACTACCTGAAGGGGGAGAGTGGAAATTCAAGGAGCACCACCACAAATAAAAGCCACAAGTAAGCCCTCAAGTGATTATAGAATTGTGGAACTAAAGAAAACTCTTGCCTTAATCTCCATCCTTGAGCGTTGAAATTGTCACTAGCACATAAGGAAATATTGGAGAAATCTCTTGTTGAAATGTCAGTCCTGAACAACCTCAACGCTGATCAATTTCAAGCCATGGTTGGAAACATCACCTCCACCCATCATTTAGTATTTTATGAGAAAGACCTTCCACAATGATCTTTCCACAATGAAGCTCTCTATCTAGAAGTGTGTTTCCATAAACACAAAATCAAGAGAGTATTGGTAGATAATGGTGCAGGTTTAAACTTTTGTACCCTAAAATTAGTGAAACAACTAGGATATTTTGATGACGTAATAGATAAAAATAAAAGAATCACTATCATAGCTTATGATATGGAAATAAATTCATAAAGAACAATCAGCCTTCTCGTTCAAAGAGGACCAACAATAGTAGAGACAACATGTCAAGTACTAGATATTGAGATTCCCTACAACCTTCTCTTGGGATGACTATGGATCCATGCCTTAAAAGTAGTCCTTTAAACATTCCACCAGTTCTTGAAATTTCCTTATAATGATAAGGAGGTTATCATATATGTAGAACCTAAACCTTTTCATTACTGTACCAAATTGGAGTACAAAAAGATTCTTCAAATACCTAGCAATGATATATCTTTCCACTCTTTTTCATACATAGACCCATCATCACTACCTTCATCCTCCACTACATCTCCATCAATTGAGCAACCAAAATCTAATCTCAAGATCCAAGTGCTTGACAAGGGTTGTGGGGAATACCACTTCAACCAATCCTTTTGCATTAGAATGCTTCCCACAACACCAAAAACTTATGGAGGACTGAAAGAGATAAAACATGTTCAATTTTTTACAATGGAAGTCAAACCCACCATTTTCACCAAGTGGGGAGACATACAAGATGAAGAAGTGTGCGAAGAATACCTATCTTCATGGATTTACAAAGAAAGATTAAAAAAACCACTACCACCCCTTACTGTTGATCAAAATAGTAAAGGATATCAAATGGTAAAAAGCATGGGGTTCACTGGACAAGGTATAATGCCCCCTTTTGATAAAACCTTAATCCCCACTCTAGGAATATAAGCTAATGTAGTTAGGGTTACAACTTATTAATTAAATGCTTCAAACCCGATGAATCTTGGTTCAAGTTCTGCAATCATACTAGATAATGTTGGAATATAATTCACATAATCAAACATATAATAAGTGTTTATCTATTCATATCATGCAAATATCTTTAAACAACATAATATTTATAATTCACATTGAGAGTTGGATCATAAGGGGGAGTGGATGAAAAGCATGATAGGTCCACCCGAAGCTATCACACGAAGCCCAAGAGTGGATATAACATCCCTCTTGGCCCTCATTTTTACACTTAGTCATTCCACATGGGGTGGTCTACTTGGTGGACAACTGGTATCTGAATTCCCTATCCTTGCTATCTTATCCATCCCTCTTATTGTTGAAAGCCCTTAAATCAATCTCATCAATCAATCCATGTAGAGGTTTGAAAAGATCTTATTGTAGGAGGCCCGTAAACATCTTCTCCTAAGCCCAAGAGTGGATATGACCCCCTTGGCTCCAAGAGGTGCACTTAGTCATACCATCATGGAGTGGCGTACTTAGGAGGAAGTCTAGTATATGCTCAACCTACTAGTAGTCTCTTCCTCACTTCTTCCAAGTTTGTTTAAAAAGAATAAAAAATGATAGAATATATCCCAATAACATAATTAGTTATCTAATTAAAAATGGCATATTAGCAATGCCAATAAGAGTAAATACTAACATGTATAATATTAAAATTCCAAAGTAATATTACTAGAATTTATATCCACAAGTATAAGTTATTATTTTAATCCACATATGATTTCATAATGTAATAAATAGTTATTATGTTATTCCATAAAATACTTACTAATATTTCATAATGTATCAATCTGATTATTATTTTAATTCATAAAATACTTACTACATCCTTATCCGGATCCTTAGAATATTTACTAAACTAATCAATCATATTTAGAAATACTTACCACCTTGTTGTGGTTCGATCTACAAAAGTCTCTATCAATTCTCCCAGACAATTTGCTATATTTCTTCTCTTCCATAGCCATGATGATATCCCTTTGTTCTGAAGAAGTCCTTTCCTTAAATACCCATATAGCTTTCCTTCATGCCTCTTTGCTGGGATGTGACTTGAGTCTGATCGAAACCCTTAGAAACTGAAAAATACCCCTTTTCAGAAGTCACATCAATACCAATAGTTGCTTGTCTAAGGGTTGCTGATTTAGGAGGCATCAATGTCTAAAGTCTTGGTTATGTATTTATTAATAATAGTTACAATATTTTCTATGTTTCATAATCAACCTTATAATTCTAATATTATTATTTCAGTAACATGCTCATAACCATTATAATGTCTATATTTAGAATTTTAATATTATTTCCAATAATTACAGTCATGGTGATAATTAAGATTATATTTATTTTATTACTTTATTTTTGATGTTGAGTTACTTGTATTTTAATACTCCATATTTTAAAATATAATATATGTATGTTGTCAATATATATATTATTACTTTCATTTCAATGTGCTACCATTTTGGGGAGGGATATGATAGTCCTCCCCTCTTGAATTTGCTTGTCCTCAAGAAATCACAACTCAAGTTTTTGAGTTTTGAATATTGCTCCTTTTTGTGATGATATTAACTTCACTTGTGATACTTGATAGAAATTGGAAATTCTAAATCGAGCAATGGTTATTTTGGTTGTGAGGGCAATGTATTGACTAACATTCTTAAGTGTTACTATTTATCCATAACTCTCAAATCCCAAGGGTTGGAGATTGGAAAGATCTATTTAAGACAAGTTATCTCTCATTTCATTATTGTAAGTATCCTAGGATATGATACCAAACTTTCCATTATCGAGGATGGATTGTGGGGATGTGATTATTAAGGCCACATCCATTTGTGCCAAATATATTTTTCCTTTATGTAAAGGGCCTAGATGTTTAAATGATAACTTTCCCTTAGATAAAGTATGTTTCATTTTGTGTAAATACTAAAACAAAGTTTGAGGAAAGTTTGTTTCTAAAGAGGATCTTATAGTGTATTAGTCAGACTTTTATCATTCCCATAGGTAAAGCACAAATTTAGTTAATCAAGGCATGTCTAATAGTCTAGCATTTATAGTTTTACCTTATTATCCAATTCCATTTTCTATCTTTTAATTAGGGGCTATCTTCTCTCTTCTATGTTAGGTACTAAGTATTTGGTAAGTGTATCATACCAATTTACCTCAAGGTTGAATGATGATGAATCCCGGGATGTTAAATATATAGAAATGAGTACATTGATTTGTAGGTTACATGCATTGCCATTTACTTACATAAAATTGAAGTAGTGTAAGAATGGAAATAGTCAATTTAAAGATGAGATAGTGTAAATGAAGTACAAATAGGTGTTCACTAAGTTTGAAATCTTATTCACCTAAATAAATTGAACCATTCAATGAAATCAACATTTGATTTTTAAACTGCCAATACCATGCTAATTTGGCACATATGTTGACAAGGAGGCAAGCAAGCAGTTGAAGCCGCAAACAAGTATGTGATGTAGACACATAGGTAAGTAGATCAACCATACATGCAACTAGCTCAAGTAGAAAAGTAGGTAGCTCAAGCATGTAAGCAACTAGCTCAAGCAAATAGGAAACCAACTCAAGTAGACAAGCAGGAAGCTCAAACACACAAGAAACCAACTCAGGCAAGTAGGAAACCAACTCAAGTAGAAAAGAAAGTAGCTCAAGCACACAAGGAATCGACTCAAGAAAGTGGGAAACCAACTCAACCACACAACCAAGTAGCTCAAGTATGCAACCAAGTAGCTTCATCATGCAACCAAGTAGCTCAAGCAAACAACCAAGCAACTTAAGAAACTTGATAAAAAACATTTTTAACATGAAATTTCATAGCTTTTAAGCATAAAGTAATTATAAGAACACATCTTGTTGAAGATACATGAAGTAACACATAGATACATGTGATAAAAAAGTATAAATATGATGCACAAATACACGTAATACACAAGAATTATGAAGCATATATAAGAATAATACATGAAGTATACACACGAGTACATGAAGTCACAAAGCATACATATCATGGATACATGTAAGTCATAAAGTATACACTTGAATACGTAAGTCACATGAATACACGTATATGCATGAGTGCACACAAGTCACAAAGCATACACTTGAATACACATAAGTCACAAAGTATACACTTGAATACACATAAGCCACAAAGTATGCTCTTGAATACATACAAGTCACAAGGTATACACTTGAATACACATAAATACACATAAGACACAAGGTATGCACTTGAATACACATAAGCCACAAAGTATGCTCTTGAATACATACAAGTCGCAAGGTATACACTTGAATACACTCAAATACACATAAGCCACTAGGTATACACACTTGAATACACTCGAATACACATAAGCCACAAGGTACATGCACTTGAATACACTTGAAAACACATAAGCCACAAAGTATTCTCTTGAATACATACAATTCATGAGGTATACACTTGAATACACTCGAATACACATAAGCCACTAGGTATACACTTGAATACACTTGAATACACATAAGCCACAAGGTACACTCTTGAATACACTTGAATACACATAAGCCATAAAGTATACACTTGAATACACATAGATCACAAGGTATACACTTGAATACACTCGAATACACATAAGTAACAAAGTATACACTTGAATACACATAATTCACAAGGTATACACTTGAATACATATAAGTCACAAGGTATACACCTGAATATACCCAAATACACATAATTCACAAGGTATACACTTGAGTACAATTGAATAGACATACATAGGAAGCATGAAGCATACATGTAATACATAAAGCATACACAGGATGATAGGAAAGATGCTATGATACCAATTTTAATGTCCCCTTTTGAGAAAACCCTAATCCTTGCTCTAGGAATATAAGCTAGTGTAGTTAGGGTTACAACTTATTAATTAAATGCTTCAAACCTGATGAATCTTGGTTTAGGTTCTACAATCATGTTAGATAATGTTGGAATATAATTCACATAATTAGACATATAATAAGTGTTTATCTTTTCATATCATGCAAATATCTTTAAACCACATAATATTTATAATTCACATTGAGAGTTGGATCATAAGGGGGAGTGGATGAAAAGCATGATAGGTTTTCCTGAAGCTATCACACCAAGCCCAAGAGTGGATATACCATCCCTCTTGGCCCTCATTTGGCACACTTAGTCATTTCGCATGGGGTGGTCTACTTAGTAGACAATTTGTATCTGCATTCTCTATCCTTGCTATCTTATCCATTCCTCTTATGGTTGAAACCCCTTGAATCAATCCCATCAATCAATCCATGTGAAGGTTTGGAAAGAGCTTATTGTAGGAGGCTTGTAAACAACTTCTCCTAAGCTCAAGAGCAGATATCAAACCCTTGGCTCCAAGAGGCACACTTAGTCATACCATCATGGAGTGGCATACTTAGGAGGAAGTCTAGTATTTTCTCAACCTACTAGTAGTCTCTTCCTCACTTCTTCCATGGTTTTTTTATAAAGATAAATAATTATGATAGAATATATCCCAATAACATAATTAGTTATCTAATTCAAAATGACATATTAGCAATGCCAATAAGAGTAAATGGTAACATGTATAATATTAATATTTCAAAGTAATATTACTAGAATTTATATCCACAAGTATAAGATATTATTTTAATCCACATCTAATTTCATAATGTAATAGCTGGTTATTATTTTATTTCATAAAATTCTTACTAAGATTTCATAATGTATGAAATTGATTATTATTTTAATTCATAAAATAATTACTACATCCTTATCTGCATCCTTAGTATATTTACTAAACTAATTAATTGTATTAAAAAATACTTACCACCTTGTTGTGGTATTATTTGCAAAAGTCTCTATCAATTCTCCCAACCGATTTGTTATATTTCTTCTCTTCCACATCCATGGTGATATCCCTCTATTCTGAATAAGTCTTTTCCTTAAATACCCGTATAACTTTCCTTCACGCCTCTTTGTTGGGACATGACTCTAGTCTGATCGCAAGCCTTGGAAACTGAACGATACCCCTTTTGAGGAGTCACATCAATACCAATCACTGCTTGTCTAAGGGTTGCTGATTTAGAAGGCATCATTGTCTAAAGTCTTGGTTATGTATTTATTAATAATAGTTACACATATTTTCCGTGTTTCATAATCAACCTTATAATTGTAATATTATTATTTTAATAACATGCTCATAACCATAATAATGTCTATATTTATAATTTTAATATTATTATTGATAATTATAATTATAATGATAATTCAAATTAAATTTATTTTATTACTTTATTTTTAATGCTGAGTTACTTGTATTTTAATACTCCATATTTAAAAATATAATATTTGTAAGTTGTCAATATATATATATATATATTATTACTTTCATTTCAATGTACTGCCATTTTGGGGAGGGATATGACACAAGGTGGTCTAGGTTCACATGGAAAAAGTAGAAGAGAATCAATTATTATAGAAAGGTGCCCAAAGAATCTTGGGAGAGGTTATGGTTCATTAGACGCTATCACCCCAAGTAATGAAAGCACCTCTTAGGAGGAGGGAGATCCTTCTATTGCTATTGAGACATTGGATAATTTCAAACATCTAGATGACTATTTGTATATCCAAAACATATTCAAAAACCTTAACTTAAATACCATCACTACTGAACCTACATCTAAATATGACTATGTTGGTTGTTTTTAATGAACCAATAAGATCTCACCAGATACCTATGAGTTTTATAGACTCAATTCTTGAATACTTGCAAGATAAGTGGCCAACAAATGAGATGTAGCACTAATTAATTGATTTCCTACACTTCGGGTTCTACAAAACCTGGGAGGGTAGTCTCACAATGTAAATTATATGACTCTTCTAAGCAATTAACATATACATTACATAGCTAAGCAGATATATTCTCATCAAAGGCTAGGAAGATGAAATACTTCAAGAAATTGGCATTTCCTTGAAAGAATTACACATCTAAAACTGAGACTAGAAAACAACACCAACCACAACAAATTGAAGATTGATCTAAAAATCATTCAAAATGGTGTTCTCAAGTTGGGTGATCAGAATCATAAGAAAATCTTATAAGGATTGAGATCAGTGCCATTACCTATGGGCTAGGAGCCGAAGCAAATTGAAATGCAAGGTACATTTAATCCTGAACATCCAAGATCTATGTGAAGTTACTTTGTAATTCACAAATCCATAATCGGGTTCTAAGACTACTTATCAAATCCAATTATCCTGCACATGAATTAGTAATTTGATCTAAGCATTTTAACTGGTTCTTTGAACCATAGCCAAAATCAAAGCATACACCAAAGCATGAAAATGATGACAATTAATGAAATGATCTTTGATCAAAATTTTCATTAATAATTCAAGTAGAGATTAAAATTTTGGAGAGACTACAGACTCCAAAAACTTGCATTATCATTTAGATATGCTCAAGAACCACACATTTGACAAACTTACTATTTAGACTCAAAGCATTAGAGAATAACTTCTAACATATTCGTTGTCTTCCTCAAATTACATAATATGACTCCAGAATTCAACGAAAGACCCACACTAATTGCCTTGAATTCCCTTTTATGGAAACAAGGGAGAAAACAAGCTTCGGGCCAATAGTACACATGTCACATCTTAATTGGACCACTACAAGACAATATTCCCTTTATAGTTATATTTATATTTTCAATTGGAGGGAATATACATGAGACAAAGATTATTTCCATTTGCTATGAAGAACAAACCCGCCTTCCAAAAGGTACATGTTGAAAAGAATACCCTTAAAATTGTTGTAGCACATCCATTCCATTTGGAAAGATGACACAATTTGCAAAGGTAGGAAAAGCAAACAAAAAACCCATTCAACATCCACATCATTAGTGATCAATATCTACCTATGGTACCTTTAATTAGGAGACACATACTTTACACACTATAACCTCAGAGGCCAGACCTGTACAATACTTTTCCAAGTATATGTGTTCCATTATGAATTTACTAATCCAATCCAACTACAAATATCCTTTTCCATTGTTCAAATTCCTCCTCAGATGGCCAATTGAAATAAATAATTTCATCCATTTTATTTCAATAAGGAGAATACTTTGTCATCATTGAATTAGCTTCCTTTTCAAAGTCTTTGAGAGAGCTAATAATGAAAGATAACTTCTCGAAAGCATCTTTCAACATATCAATATTAACATCTTCACAGATTAGTCTTGCTTGACAAACAATTGTGGTGTTCACCTGATTCTTCCACATCTACAAAGGTTTTACTACATCATGGGCTTGTTGAATGTCAGGTAATAGTGTCAAATATGCTTGGTCATAATTGATCTTTAAGTATTTTATTTTATGCTCTAATGGAGCAACATATCCATGGAACGGTTGTTCCCCAACATCACTGAAAAACTTGTAAGCTGGGACCACCTTTGGATATCTGTCCTCTTGTTGGTTAGCCCCAACTACCATTAACTTCATATCACTAACCTTGAGAATCCATCTATCTAAGAGTGGAGTTCCCAATTCCCCATCTCTTTGAGATATTTTCATTGCTCTTAGCATCAAAGAGTAATTAACATGGACACTATTCAATTTACCTTGAATTTTCCTATTAAGGTGCTTCATAATAGTATGAACAATCTTGGCATTGTTCTCATGCATCATGTCCTACGTTTTCTCAAGCAATTTCTTGTACACCTCAACTTGCTGAAGTAGTTGTCCTTTTGTAGGTTCATTAGATAGGGCTACCTTTGATCTACTTGGCTTCTCTACTACAATGGGCTTCTGACCCATGTTGTAAGGAACAATTGATAATGAATGTTCAGGAGGAGGAGACTAAGGATGAGGCATGGGAGGAATGGGAGTAGTATGGCTTGAGGTAGTTGGCCCTTGAGACCTCAACATCTTGACTTGTTGTTTCCAAAATTCTTGCTCTGTTTCAAGTTCAGCTACTCTTTGCTAACTCTTGTTGTATTCATTTAGAAGCTCATGATATTTGCTTCTAAACTTATCCCTGTCATTAGTGAGATGCTCAACTATTGCTTTTGTGAACCTAGTAGAATTTATAGTCATGTTAGTGACTTCTAGTGTTGGAGTGTAAGTAACTCTTTTTACAATTAATATTCCACTGAAGTCTGATAGCTCTCCAACTCTTTTTACAATCAATATGCCACTGAAGTCTGATAGCTTTGCAACTTACAGCTTCCTTGAACTAAGAGACAATGACTATATCTTTAGAGCATCCCATTCTTGACTGAATGTAGATCCCTGAAGTGCCAACCTGACTTCTTCTTTAGTTTGAAATAAAGGATTATCAACCCTTCTTATTATATCTAATACCATTGCATCAACAATATCCCATTCAGGAAATAACAGAACACCACTCTTCTGCACAAGTTCTCTTCCCTCCTTACGTGTAATATTCTTAAACTGTTTCTTCATCTCTTGCATCACATTGGCTTGGATAACACCCTTGGGAAATTCAGGGTGTAAGCTTCTTTCAACAACAACCCTCTCTGCATATTCTCTAGCTTCTACTCTACATAGAAAATCCTTGAATACTGGTGTTTCAATAAATGAATCATCCTCCATGAATTCTTTGCAAGCCTCCACCCTTATGTCATCAATATTACTCACACCAATCAATTGAAATTTTCCCAATCTCAGGATACTTGTCCCAGAGCTTGATGCAACTTCCCTTGGAGGAGAAGGCATCCCTTGCTACATGTCTTCAGGGCTTATGACAATATCATCTTCATCACTATTAGGGTAATCTACTACCATGCTCTTTTCAACCCTTTGTTTCTTAATTGGTGGCTGCTCTGGGGGAGGAGAACTTCTTGGAGGGTAATCAATATAAATTATAATAGGTGAAGATTTCCTAGGAGGTGATGAAGCTAATCCAATTGGAGAGGCTGGCCTTGAATCCTCTAATGTAACAAAGGTTGGCTCTATCTGCTCTTTCTTACTTGTTTCCTTTTTCATAGTATAGACTCGAATCTATTTGGGTGGCTGATAGGAAGGCCTTTCCTCCAATTGTAAAGATGATCCTTCTTTAGTTGCCAGAGATTTTCCCTTATCTTTGATTATTTCTTATCTTCTTAGCACATCAACAACACTTTCAAAATCCTCCAATACATACCTTATCTAGTTCAATTCCCCTTGAATGTTAGGTAGAGGGTGATATCTTGGGTTTGACCTCCTAATCCTTTCCACCATCTTGTTGAAGGAAAGATACATTGCTTTCTTTTCCTCTTGCACCTACAAGTCAAGAATGTTTTTGATGACATCCTCAGGATAGTAGAAATTATGAACAAAAACACCCAATGACCTATTTTGCTTTTACTGCATGAATGAATCCCTTAGGGTCATGGTTTCTAGGGAAAGCTGTCATCAGTTTGTAGGTCTTGAGGACTTCCCCCAAAGCCTTCAAGTTCCCATTTATCAATACAAAATTTGCAAATGTTGTGTACTCAGGGAAGAATGAACCCTTCTTATTTTCTGGCAAGTGGTAATCTTGGGATTTTGCCAACTGTCTCATGACTTCTAAAAATCCAATTATGAGGGACACATCTCTTGGTAGCACAAAAGGAAAAATAGTAGTCCCATATACCCTGAATATAGTTCTATCTAGATATGCAATGATATCTCCCCAATTATGGGTTATATTCAGCTCGGGCCTCCTTTCCATAGGCCTTAGGAAGTCATGAATCTCTTTAGGGATCCTTGGTGGATCAAGAACCAAGAGTCTCCTCATCTTAGATGCAAAAACATTATGGAAAACCACATAATCAAACTTTTGGTCATCCATATCTAGGATTTGGGTCCAACATTGGACTGGTAGCTCAACATCACCTTCCACCTTCTTCAAAGACATGTCTTCACCAAAATACTTCTTTTTCTTGTATAAAATCATATGCATCAAAAGAGAATACCAACAAAATTTCACCCAATGCTTTCCTCCCTTAAGCTCAACCAAGCGCTTATGCATGTTTCTTGCTAGATAATTGGCATAATCATAAATCCCATTAAAGTTTGCATATTGTATATTTCTTGCCATGTATAGATATTCAATTGGTATAGTTTCAGGTGCATCAAAACCAATGATTTGATACAAGGAGAAAATAGTCTTTTTGAAGTAGTGGGTAAAGTAGTTCATAGGAAAAGGTTCCTTCTCATCTTTCCCAATCTTAATCTACTTCTTATTCTTTCCATGTCCAATTGAAGTAGTGTGCATTGGCAACATTGTAGTTCGAAACAAGACTTTGGTATTCTCATATTCCTTTTTGAAGGTATTAATGTCAATGGGGACCATATCCTCATTCCACTCCTATAGTTTTTAAAAATTTCTGCAATCTTTTCCTTGGTAACCTTGACCACCTCAGCACCATTACATGCCCTAACAATTCTAGACACAGTATCATAGCTGGTTGTAATATGCTTGAGCAGGTCCACATCCACATACACATTTGGGACTACAAGTTTCCCCATGTCGATTCTCCAAGTATGGAAAATGGGATATTCACAATTTATGTTCCCAAACTAGTTTCTAAACATTTTTCAACTAGTTTAAGGAAATTTAGCATCCTTGACCCAAGCCTGCTTTCCTGTATTCCTTCATAAATTCTAGGGTCATAATATATCTCTACCCCTTGATCTCTCTTGTTGGTTGAGGGTTTAAGCTGGTCAAAAATTCTATCAGAGAGTAACCTAGCTAGGGTTTGAGGACGAGGCTTTATGTTTTAGGGGCCATGGATATTTAGGTGGGTTTACAATGGACTAGGGCTCTAACAGAAAGGATCTCAAAAAGCTAATTCCTTCAATTAGTAGCTCAAGGTACAATTAGAAGATGCATACATGAACAAAATTGACCAAGGGCAACAATTTTATACTTAATTTTAACGCCATAAAGCAATTTAAAGCATGTAGGGTAAATCAATTGGAAGAAAGCAATCACAACCTGCCTTAATTGAAGATAGTTCGAATACAAGCACAAAGTTTAGTTTTAATTGTACTCATGACTTTTTGCATTTACAGGAACCCTAATTTTTTCATGTCTACGCTCAAACACTTTGATCAATATTTTAGGTGCTTTGCACCAACTTGTAATTTACAACAACGTGAGGAAATCAATTTTATGTATTTTTGTGACCCAATTACAATAATTGCTAATGTCCTTTTAGCCATTATTGCTCGTTTGCGTGAAGCAAAATGGGTCTAATTCCTATGTGTTTGATTTCAAATAATAGCCATTGATTTCCTTTTGAGATGGCACAATGAATGGCTCAGATTGAGTCAACACTATTTGTTGGCTCCACTTCTTTTCCTAGTGGGTAGAACAACACATGTGTCGCTTGATTGCGGACCTCGCACGTCTTCTGACGAGCATTAATTTAATGCTGTGAGGTGTGCAATGGGTGGTTGGGATTTAACGGTGCAACTACATATGAACCATCAATTTTAAACGTACTGGGCACCGGGTGTGATGTGAATAGATTGGGCCTCTCCATGACAAGGACACGTGCCACTCAATCACATACCTCACATACATTTTGGCGATCATTCTTCAACTCCTACATGGTGTGCGATAGATGGCCAAGATTTTACCTTCATATCCAACACATGATATTTCTGCACATGTTGATAAAGCTAGTTTAAAATGGGGCCATGACTAGGCCAATGGGTTTTGACCCTCAAGGCAGACATTTTTCTAAGAAAATTTTAATACAAATTTTTTAGCTCGACCTTAGGAATTATTGAAGTGATGACATAAAACCAAGCAACCGACAGACTTAAGTGAAAGGGGCTAGTAAAAGGATGTTTATGATGGCTTAAGTTGTGACTTGATTAACCGATGAATGGGTAGAGTAGGTCAATGGAAAATTAAAATGCCCAAGGTTTAAAATGTAAGGGACTTAAAAGCAAGGTTACAAAGCTAAAAACCTAAACCCCACCCATGGGAATATATGTGGCAGGCCATTACTAAGCACAAAATGAGCCCAAAATTTTGAAATTTTAGGAGCTCTATCAATGGCTCATGCTCAGGGATGAATACCCTTGGTGTGTATGGCGAGAAACAGATCTCTTGGTGAAGTAGACCAACACAGAGGGATTCCAAAAAACCCAAGAGCTTGTCTGGATAAGGCAAGTAGATGTAGTAGTAATCAAACATGCCAAACCTATGTACAAAATTTATAGGGTTGCACAATGTACATGGAAAGATAACCTATTTCAAGAGAAATAGGGTTTCAAGGACTGTCCATGTACTGGCAGTTCAAGAATTTCACCTGTCAAGGATTGCAAGAAATACAAGTCTTCCCCATGTGCATCTGCAATCAGATAGGGCCCAAGCCATAGGGGATCAAACTTCCCATGTATTGATTTTTCTTCCAATCTTGCATTCCACATCAAGACCATACATCCCACTTCAAACTTCCTTTCAATGTCCTTTTTTTCATACAAATGTTTAACTTGGAGCTACAACCTCTCATTTCTTTTATGAGCTTCTCTTCTAGTTTTGTCAAGCTCAATTAACTCATCCATCCTATGTTGCATCACAACACAAATATCAGTATCATATTCCTAGAAAAATTTATACATTTTTATCAGGTTGTTATGTGGTATTCTAGCCTCAACCCCATACACTAGATTGAAAGGGGATTGTCCAATGACTTTCTTCATAGTAGTCCTATCAACCCATAATGCCAGCTACAATTTTGAGTCCTAGGCCTTCTTTTTCTTTTCAATCACCTTCTTGATAATCTTCATAAGGCTTTTATTACTAGACTCAACTTGCCCATTCCCTTGGGGATGACATGGGGATGAATAAGATATGTTTATGCCATGCTGGTTACAAAAAAAAAAAAATCCTCATACCTGAAGCACATAGCGTTATCAAAAATAATTCTTTTAGGAACTCCAAACCTACTCAAAATATTGTTCATAAAAAAATCAATGATTTTACTAGTTTCCTTCCTAGTAGGAATGACTTCAACCCATTTTGTGAAGTAATCAGTTGCAACCAGAATCCAGGCATGTCCTTCGCTAGAATTCTCAGATATTTCTCCAATAAAATCAATGCCCCATTGTTGGAAGGGAGCTTGTGTTGATACTGGCCTAAGTGGTAAGTTTCTTGAGAACTTTAATTTTTCAGTGAACCTTTGACAAGCATCACATCTCTTTACAAATCTGTGTGCATCTTTGAACACGATTGGCCAACAAAAAACTTCTCTCAATATGTTATGGGCAGTGATATTAGCCATGTAGTGACCTCCACAAGCTCCTTTATGCATTTCAATCAATAGATCTTCTGCTTGATCCCCATCTACACACCTGAGCAACAAACCTTCAGGGATTCTCCACCACAGTTCAGCATTGATAATAACATACTTGATTTCTTGCAACTTCAGAGTTTTTTTCTCATTGTGAGGCATACCTTTGGAACACTACATGGTTTGTAGATATTCAACAATTCTTATGTACCATCCATAGGTTTGCATATCATATATGGGTTGAACAGTCTCATGTTCAACTTGATTAATTTGGTTGGCTTCCAAGTTGGTCTCAACCATCAACTTGGCCAAGCCTTGACCCCTCACCGATTTTGTAATTTGGAGATCGATGTTGAACTCTTGGATCCTATAGATCCACCTACACCTCTCTAGTGTGACTAGTCCTTTGGGAATCTTATTTATCTTTAACTAAATTATCTCATTCCCAAATAATGTCTCTTTCGCATCAACTTCAACCACATATGAGCCAAAGTCAATCTCTTGGCTTTCATATTGGTCAATGCAGTGCAAGAATCTCAAAATGTCATTGTCATCATCAAACACTTGCCAATTACAAATGTTGTTAGGTACTGTAGGTCGAGTCTATACTTCTATTCGTGAGACACCATCAAAAGTAACATCATCTAATTGGAAAACAATATTAGCTAATAATTTTTCCCTGACATTTTGTCCCTTCTCTATCCAATCTATGCCAAAGGCATCAAAGGCCTCAATATTATCCCAAATTTCATTCCTGTATTGCCTAAGCCTTTTGTCTTTAGTAACAAATCTAGACCTAACTTGGGAAACTACCAACTCAGAATCCTCCAACACTTTTAACAACTTAATGCCATATTTGGAAGCTAACTTCAACCCAAGCAAGAGAGCCTCATAATTAGCAACATTATTTGTACATGTAAATTGTAACAAGGAGTACTTAAAGGTTTTACCTTGTGGAGAGATGAGAATAACCCCTGTGCCCGAGCCCTCCTTTGAACAGGCTCAATCAAAGTACATAGTCCAAAGAGTGTCTCCTTGTGGTGTCTCTAGGACCTCCTTGTCAATTAGTGCAGGCTTAACTTCTTCTTCTTCTTGTTTCAACTCTTCCACTCAAAAGGTGTCTAAACCAGTGTTTACACAATTAATTATTGCTGGATCTTTATGATCCTCAACATATTCAATCATGTGGAAAACCCTTGGTTCTCTTGCAATCTTAACATCGTTTTGATCAATTGAAAAATTTGCAAATGATAGGTCACACTAAATACTCCCACCCATGGAAGCACTCCGGTGTCTTGACAATAAAATCCCATAGCTTGGTGGAATATCCACCACTGTGAGACTCATAAAAAACTCCTCTAGGAAAGCTGCTAATTTGTATGGAACTTTATGATTACCCCTATAACAGGCACTTCCCTTGAGTCCAAGGCATAGCACTTCCCATATGTTTTGTCAATCTTTAAGCCCATTTCTTCCATGATTTTAAGTGGAATTACAATATTTGAGGCCCCTAGTTCTATCATAGAATTTCTAAGAAACTTACCATCAATGACCAAGTTTAGATAAAATGGATTAACTTGGCTTGGATTGGCAGTGATGGTGGTTCCTAGATATACTTCAGGATTTTCATTAATCACTGCTTTGACCTCAACATTCTTCTCCTAAATTCTGCTTGATTCAGGTTGATCAACAATCATTTTATCCTTCCCACTTGTAGCAATACTATTGATAAGAGCAACAATATTATTCTTATGCTTATCTATTCTCATGATTTCTAGGAATGGGACTATGACTTTGACTTGAGATAATACCTAAAACATATCTACTAGAGAATAATTTGGTAATGTAGGGAGTATGAATTGTTTAGGAATTACCTTTTCACCTTTTCCTTTTCACCTTTTCCGCACTAGTTTTCACATCTTTAGCCTTTTCAGCTTGATGAGTAGCTTCACCATTGATTTTCACCTTAGTGCCCTTTTTGGCCCAAATTCTCATCTCTTTACCCTCTTTGGGCTGTGTCTCTTCTTTCTTGTTCTATGTCTTTGCTCCCTTGTTTTCTATATTGTTTTCCTTGACAAACAAGCTCCATGGGCTACCTTGATTACCACCCACAGTTCTATTCCTTAAATAATAGTCATTTCTTGCCTTAGCTTCCAATGCAATGGTGTACCTCTCAATTTCCTCATTTGATGGCCTCCTCAAAGAAACATTATCTGAATCAAGAGTGTAGATCGTGTAGTCATTCTCTCCTTCTTCATCTGAGAATACTTGTTGATGATAAGAGCTCACCTCTTGCCTTTAAATATCCACATCACTTTTGTTAGGCTCATTATCTATGGAGCATTCTTCACAACCAAGATCCAATTTGGTCATGAGCACATTCACAGTTCCCTCTTGTTCATGAGAAGACTCATAAGCTCCTTGATCCTTTGGAGATTCCTCTATTGATCTAGCAACAACACATTGTTGTGCAGAGTGAGGCATTTGACACACTCCACACCAAGGTAAGTCTTTGGTAACATTTGTGGAATGTTTCTACAATGGATCAAGTGTTCCTTGGATATTCTTTTGATTATTGTTAATTGGCTTGCCATTATGCTAGTTTGTATGATAGGGATAGTCTTGCAGTCTTGATGGCCTTTCATTTCTATGGAATTGTGGCTTGTCATTCTTGGTTTCCTTCTACAACATGCTAAGAACTTGATCTAATTTTTCATTAAGAGCTGAAGGTTTGGCTGCATTTTGATTCTGAGCTTTTTGGTTTTTTAAAGGTTTGGGGTCATCCCTTCTTCCCACTTTACCTGATGCTCTTATATTATTCTCAATATTGACTACCATTTTGTAGGCTTCTCTCAAGTACTGTGGATTCTTATCTCTTAATAAATAACACATCTTTGAGTCGTAGGCATTACAATATACAACTAGACATTCCTTTTCATTGGGTCTCAAATAAGTAGGGATTTTGTACATTACCTTCTGGAATCTTGCATTGAACTTGGTGGCTAGTTCATTATGACCCTTTGTAATATTGTTAAAATCATTCAACCGAAACCTAGGATAAGTTTGGTATCCATATTGTTCCCTTAAGATCTAATAGAAAGAATCCTTGGAGTCAATGCTTTCATCAGGCAAGCTCCTATACCGGTCCCTGACATCCTTTGTTAAAGACCACATAAAATATTTCATGGCAACATCATCATCCCATAATTCAAAATCCTCCACAAAAATTTGGAAAGCCTTTAAATGGTCCTCACCACTGAGAGCATTATTGTAAGTAAACTTAGGAAAATGCTTCCTTTCATTATCTGGGATTGGATTTGGATATCCAGGAATGTTCTCAAAACATAATTGTCTGTACCTATCAGTGTGCAACAATATTCTCCCACCAGGCCCTTCTTCCTCATCTTGGCTATCATGATCCCTCCTTTTGTCATTATTGTTTCTAGACCTTCTATGTTGGGAATCATGTTGATCATTGAAATGAACTATTCTAGCCTTGTGTTTAGGTTGTGAAGATGAGTTAGAAGGGTTTCCACTAGATGATGTTTTGTCATTTGTATGAGGACTTGAGGATGATGTACGGACCTGAGGACTCTGGGTTTCATTGACATAACCTTTTATAGTGGACTCTAGGAAACCAAGCTTCCTTTTCATCTCAATTTTTATAGCGAGTAGTTCCATCTCTTTTATTCTTTTCTCCAATTCTTCATTTTCCTTTACCAACCTTTTGAATAATGGGATAGATTCATCGTGTAGTGTGTCCTTCTTAGAAGAACCTCCATTTATTTTTACTCCTTCATTTATGGGTCTCTTTCCTTTATCAGCCTTATGGGGATTGTGATTTGAATTTTTGGGGGGAGGGTCAACTGGGATAGAAGTCTTATCAGTTTGTAGTAGCCTTGTCAATAGAGGGAACTACAAGGATATTTGCAACAATATCTTGCATAATAGGACTAGTTGTTTGGATAGTTTCAGCTGCTAACCTATCCAATGCTTCCATCTCCCCAACCTTTCTTCTTAACATATCCCTTTGCATCATGACTTCCCTTATTCTTCTCTCTTTCTCCTCATCCCTCTTGCTCCTATTCTCCTTGCATTTTGAGGCTCTTTCTCTGAGTAGTTGCATATCATTTAAAAATTTCCTCTTCCTCTGGTAAAGTAGAATCAACATTTGATGCTACTACAGTCTCAACTTGATGGGGAGCAACATTATAGGAATACTCATCATCTCTCATTAACAATTCTAAAGGAATGGGAGTATAAGGATGGGAATTCAGGGTTAATTGTGGTTCAGCTCTAGTGCGTCTAGCACTAGCATTATCTCTTTGTATTCTATCTCTTTGCCTCCTTTCTATCGCTCGTAAGCCTTGGTTTGAGGGTTGATAATCTACAATAGACTTTATAAAAACCTTTCCCCTCTCAGTAGAAGTTCTATCACTAAAATCTAGCAAATTCCTTTCACATTCTGAACTAGAGAGAATGAATATCATGTTTAGTGACCGAATGAGGAGTAGACTTACATTTTTCAGTATTCTTTGCTTTCACCCACTTCTTGTGTATCTTCATGTTCTTGGAAAATTCACCTTACAACTTCTATTCTAGATGCTTCTTCATATGGCCTAGTGTTCCTCGCATTTGTACTTGGATCTTCTTCATGACCGTCAACTTTTTTGATTTCCTTTTATTCTTCTTCTTTACTTCTTTGATATCTTTAAACACTGGCTCACACTAGTGTAGAGACTTTAGAGTCGCCACACAAATTCCTTGGGACCAATTAGTAGCAATTTTGTTAGGCTTTATGCAAATTTCACAAGATCCTTGGTGACTTAGATGAACTTTGGAAAATACAAAATTCTTTTGAATGGACTTTGAACACAAGCCTTTAAAAAAAAAGGGCAGGAAACTTAACATGAACTTTGTTGAGATACACGACAAAGATTTGAGCAATACTTAGTAGAAAATTCAAATTGATTGACTCTATGAGTAAATATCATCATATAGTATAATGATCTTTGATAATGCATTCTAGAGAACTAATAATTGTAAAGATTACATCCCTAGTAGAGTTGCCATTCTGTTGATTGTGTTCAACAAACCAATCAGATCTCACCAGATACCTATAAGTTTGCTAGACTCAATTCTTCAATACCTGCAAGATAAGTGGCAAACAAATGAGATGTAGCACTAATTGCTTGATGTCCTATACTTTGGGCTCTGTGAAACCTAGGAGGGTAGTCCCACAATGTAAATTATATGACTCTTCTAAACAATTAACATATACATTGCATAGCTAAGAATATATATTCTCATCAAAGGCCAGGAAGATGAAATCCTTCAAGAAATTGGCATTTCCTTGAAAAAATTACACATGTAAAGTTGAGACTACAAAACAACATTAACCACAACAAATTGAAGATTGATCTAAAAATTATTTAAAATGGTGTTATCAAGTTGGGTGATTGAAATCATAAAAAATGCTTATAAGGATTGAGATCAGTGCCATTATCTACAAGCAAGAAGTTGAAGCAAATTGAAATGCAAGGTACATTTAATCTTGAACATCCAAGATCTATGTGAAGTTACTTTGTAATTCACAAATCCATAATCAGGTTCTAAGACTACTTATCAAATCCAATTGTCCTACACATGAATTAACGATTTGATCTAAGCATTTTAATTGGTTCTTTGAACCAAAGCCAAAATAAAAGCATACACCAAAACATGAAAATGATGAAAATTAATGAAATGATCTTTGATTAGAATTTTCATTAATAAGTCAAGTACATATTAAGATTGGAGAGACTACAGACTCCAAAAACTTTCATTATCATTTAGATATGCTCAGGAACCACACATTTGACAAAACTTACTATCTAGACTCAAAGCATTAGACAAGGAATTCTAACATATTCTCTTTGTGTTCTTCAAATTACACAATTCGACTCCAAAATTCAATGAAAGACCCACGCTGATGGCCTTGAATTCCGTTTTATGGAAACAAGGGAGAAAACAAGCTTTGGGCCAATAGTACACATGTCACATCCTACTTTGACTGCTACAAGACAATATTCCCTTTACATTTTCAATTGGAGGGAATACACATGGGACAAAGATTATTTCCATTTGCTATGAAGAACAAACCCGCCTTCCAAAAGGCACATGTTGAAAAGAATATCCTTAAAATTGTTGTAGCACATCCATTCCATTTGGCAAGATGAATTTTTTTGCAAAGGTAGGAAAAGCAAACAAAAAACCCAGTGAAAATCCACATCATCAGTGATCAATATCTCCTTGTGGTACCTTTAATTAGGAGACTTATAATTTATACATTATAACCTCAGAGGCTAGACATGTACAATACTTGATCGAGTATATGTGTTCCATTCTAAATTTACTAATCCAATCCAGCTACAAATATCCTTTTCCATTGTTCATATTCCTCCTTAGATGGCCAATTGAAATAAATAATTTCATCCATTTTATTTCTATAAGGAGAATACTTTGTCATTATTGAATTAGCTTCCTTGTTAAAGTCTTTGAGAAAGATAATAATGAAAGATAACTTCTTTAAAGTATCTTTCAACATATGAATATTAACATCTTGACAGATTAGTCTTGCTTGACAAAAAACTGTGGTGTCCACCTAATTCTTCCACGTCTACAAAGGCTTTACTTTATCATGGGCTTGCTAAATGTCAAGTAACAGTGTCAAATCTGCTTGGTCATACTTGATCTTTAACTCTTTTATTTTCTCCTCTAATCCATAGCAACATATCCATGGAATGGTTGTTCCCTAACATCACTGAATTTTTTTTAAGTCAAGACCACCCTTTGATATTTGTCCTCTCATTGCTTAGCCCCAATTGCCATTAATTTTAGATCACTAACCCTAGGAATCCATCTATCTAAAAGTGGAGTTTCCAATTCTCCATCTTTCTGAGATATTTTCATTTCTCTCAGCATCAAAGAGTAATTAGCATGGACACTATTCAATTTACCTTGAATTTTCCTATTAAAGTTCTTTAGAATAGTATGAACAATCTTGGCATTGTTCTCATGGATCATGTCCTATGTTTTCTCAAGCAATTTCTTGTACACCTTAACTTGCTAAAGTAGTTGTCCTTTTGTGGGTTCATTAGATGGGGTTCCCTCTAATGTACTTAGCTTCTCCACTGCAATGGGATCCTGATCCATGTTGTAAGGCACAATTGATAATAACTGTTTAGGAGGAGGAGACTGAGGATGAGGCATAGGAGGAATGGGAGCACTATGGCTTGAGCTAGCTGGCCCTTGAGACCTCAACATCTCCACTTGTTGTTTACAAAATTCTTGCTCTATTTCAATCTCAGCTACTCTTTGCTGACTCTTGTTGTATTCATGTAGAAGCTCATGATATTTTCTTCTAAACGTATCCCTATCATTAGTGAGATGCTCAACTATTTCTTTTGTGAACCTAGCAACATTTATAGTCATGTCAGTGGCTTCTAGTGTTGGAGTGTCTACAACTCTTTTTACAATCAATCGGCCACTGAAGTTTGATAGCTCTACAACTTTGGGTTTCCTTGAATTAAGAGACAATGATCGTATTGCCAGACCATCCCATTCCCGACTGAATGCAGATCCGTGAAGTGCCAACCTGGCTTCTTCTTCAGTTTGAAATAAAGGCTTATCAACCCTTCTTATTATATCTAATACCACTGCAACAACAATACCCCATTCAAGCAATAACAAAACACCACTCTTCTACACAAGTACTCTTCCCTCCTTAGGTGTAATATTCTTAAACTGTTTCTTCATCTCTTGCATCACATTGGCTTGGATAACACTCTTGGGAAAATTCAGGGTGTAAGCTTCTTTCAACAATAACCCTCTCTACATATTCTCCATCTTTTTCTCTCCATACAAAATCCCTGAATGCTGGTGTTTCAATAAATGAATCATCCTCCATGAATTCTTTGCAAGCCTCTACCCTCATGTCATCAATATTACTCACACCACTCAATTTAGCTTTTCCCAATTTCAGGATACTTGTCACAGGGCTTGATGCAACTTCCCTTGGAGGAGAAGGCATCCCTTGCTACATGTCTTAAGGGGTTATGACAATATCATCTTCATCACTATTAGGGTAATCTACTACCATGCTCTTTTCAACCCTTTATTTCTTAATTGGTGGCTGCTCTGGGGGAGGAGAACTTCTTGGAGGGGAATCAATATCAATTATAATAGGTGAATATTTCCTAGGAGGTGACGAAGCTAATCTAATTGGAGAGGCTAGCCTTGATTCCTCTAATGCAATAGAGGTTGGATCTATCTAATCTTTCTTACTTGTTTAATTTTTTCCTAGTATACACCCAATTTGTTTGGGTGGATGATAGGAAGGCCTTTCCTCCAATTGTATAGATGATCCTTCTTCAGTTGCCAAAGCTTTTTGCTTATTGAGTATGTGGAAGATCATTATGGGCCAAAAAGTGGTGATATGATGGGTATGTGGCTGACAACTTTTTTTTTACCCAAAATTGATGAAATGAAAAGGGTTTTTAAAGGAGATTCTTAGCTTTCCACGATTATAAATTATGCTTTACTTTGAATTTAATAAATAATTATTATTCATTTCCTATTTGAATTATGACTAAAGTCCTGATTGATAGGCTGATTGAAAAACATCTATAGCTTTCAAACAATATCACATTTTTTGAATATGAAACATGTGTCACATTCTATGCTTCACATACTATAGGATTAAAAAAAAGAATTTCATGAAGTTTTTACCAAGTTAAGGTGGTTAGACATACAAGTTTTTATATTTTTTAAAAGTTGTAATAAAAATTCATAATTAATTATTTACTTAGAAAACATTACAAAAAATATGCATCACATCCAACATGAGTCCTCTACTTATATCTAAAATATTATAAAAAAATATTATCATTTTATTTTGGTTTGGTTAGACAGACACCTACTTCTAATTTTTTCCCTGAAATTTAAGTACTATTGCATTGAAATTTCAAATTTTCACCAAATAGTTAAAAAAAAAAAAAACCTAGTAGTTTAGAAACTACATTCAATTTTCTACAAATTCTATTCTTACATATTTTTGAAATAATATAGATAACTTATTCAAAATTTTATGTCAATTTGCCTAACTTTGAATTTTCTAAATTTTCCCCACTTAAGGGCCTGTTTTTTCCATGATGATCCTGCACATACCCTATCTTTGATTATTTCTTCTCTTCTCAGCACACTAACAACACTTTCAAAATTCTCCTGTACATACCTTATCTGGTTCAATTCCCCTTGGATGTTAGGCAGAGGGTCATATCTTGGGTCTAACCTCCTAATCCTTTCAACCATCTTGTTGAAGGCAAGATACATTGCTTTCTTTTCCTCTTGCACCTGCAAGTCAAGAATGTTTTTGTTGACATCCTCAAGATAGTAGAAATTATGAAAAAACACACCAAATGACCTTTTTTCTTTTACTGCATGAATGAATCCCTTAGGGTTGTGGTTTCTAGGGCAAGCTGTCATTAGTTTGTAGGGCTTGAGGACTTCCATCAAAGCCTTCTAGTTCCCTTTTATCAATACAAAATATGTAAATGCTGTGTACTCAGGGAAGAATGAACCCTTCTTATTTTCTAGAAAGTGGCAATCTTGGGATCTAGCCAATTGTCTCATGAATTCTACAAATCCAATTTTGAGGGACACATCTCTTGGTAGCACAAAAGGATAAACAGATGTCCCATATACCCTGAATATAGTTCTATCTGGATATGCAATGATATCTCCCCAATTATGGGTTATATTCAGATTGGGCCTCCTTTCCACAGGCCTTAGGAAGTCATGAATCTCTTTAGGGATCCTTGGTGGATCGAGAACCAGGAGTCTCCTCAGCTTAGATGCAAAAAAATTATGGAAGACCACATAATCAAACTTCTGGTCATCCATATCTAGGATTTGGGTCCAACATTGGACTGGTAGCTCAACATCACCTTCCAGCTTCTTCAAAGACATATCTTCACCAAAATAATTCTCTTGCTTGTATAAAATCATATGCATCAAAAGAGAATACCACCATAATTTAACCTAATGCTTTCCTCCCTTAAGCTCTGCCAAGCACTTATGCATGTTTTCTGCTAGATAAGTTGCATAATCATAAACCACATTAAAGGTTGCATATTGAATATTTCCTACCATTTATAGATATTCAATTGGTATAGTTTTAGGTGCATCAAAACCAATGATTTGATACAAGGAGCAAATAGTCTTTCTGAAGTAGTGGGTAAAGTAGTTCATAGGAAAAGGTTCCTTCTCATCTTTTCCAATCTTAATTTGCTTCCTATTATTTCAATGTCCAGTTGAAGTAGTGTGCATTGGAAACATTGTAGTTTGGAAAAAGACTTTGGTATTCTCATATTCCTTTTTGAAGGTATTAATGTCAATGGGGACCATATCCTTGTTCCACTCCTACAGTTTAAAAATTTCTGCAATCTCTTCCTTGGTAATCTTGACCACCTCAACACCATTACATGCCCTAACAATTCTAGATACAAGATCATACGTGGCTGTGATATCTTTGAGTAGGTCCACATCCACATAAACATTTGGGACTACAAGTTTCCCCATGTCTAATCTCCAAGTATGGAAAATGGGATATTCACAATTCATGTTCCCAAAGTAGTTTCTAAACATTTGTCAACCGGTATAAGGAAATTTAGCATCCTTGACCCAAGCTTGCTTGTCCTGTAATCCTTCATAAATTCTAGGGCCATAATATATTGCTGCCCCTTGATTTCTCTTGTTGGTCGAGGGTTTAAGTTGGTTACCAATTTCGTCAGAGAGTAACCTAGCTAGGGTTTCAAGATGAGACTTTTGTGTTTTGGGGGCCATGGATATTTAGGCAGGTTTACAATGGACTACGACTCTAACATAAAGGAGCTCAAAAAGCTAATACCTTGAATTAGTAGCTTAGGGTGCAATTAGAAGATGTAGACTTGAACAAAATTGACCAAGGGTAACAATTTTATACACAATTTTAACACAATAAAGCAATTTAAAGCATGCAGGCTAAATAAATTGGAAGAAAGCAATCACAACTTGCCTTAATTCAAGATAGTTCAAATAAAGAACAAAGTTTAATTTTAATTGTACTCACGAATTTTTGTGTTTATAGGAACCCTAATTTGTTCACATCTTAGCTCAAAAAATTTGATAAATCTTTCAATTTTTTTGCACCAACTTGTAATCTGCAACAATGTGAGGGAATCAATTTTATGTATTTTTATGACCCCATTACAATAACTGCTAATGTCTTTTTAGCCATTATTGCTCACTCACGTGAAGCAAAATGACTCTAATGCTTGTGTGTTTGATTTCAAATAGAGGCCATTGATTTCCTTCTGAGATGGCACAATGAATGACTTAGATTGATTCAACACCACTTGATTTTTCTTCACATTGGTTTGCCAACTCATCAACCAATGAGAATATGCCGATTGGAAGCCACATCATTTCTCCTTGTGGGCTCCACTTCTTTTCCTAGAAGATAGAACAACACACATGTTTCTGATCGCAAACCTCACATGTCTTCTAATGAGCATTAATTTAATGTTGCGACGTGTGCAATGGGAGGTTTGGATTTAATAGTGCGACTGCATATGAACCATCAATTTTAAACGTACTGGGCATCGGGTGTGATGTGAATAGACTAGGCCCCTCCATGGAAAGGACATGCATCACACAATCGTGGACCTCAGATACCTTTTGGAAGTCATTCTTCAACTCCTATGCAATGTTCAATAGTTGGTAAAGATTTAACCTTCAGATCCAATGCACGATATTTCTACACATGCCGATAAAGTTAGTTTAAAATGGGGCCATGACTAGGCCGACAAGTTTTGAACCTCAAGGTAGACATTTTCCTAAGGAAATTTTTGTAAAACTATTTCAGCTTGACCTTAGGCATTATTGAAATGATGACATAAAACCAGTCAACCGATAGACCTAAGCGAAAGGGGCTGGTAAAAGGATGTTTAGGATGGCTTAAGTTGTGACTTGATTAACCGACGACCAGGTAGTGTTGGTCAATGTAAAATTAAAATTCCCAAGGTTTAAAACATAAGGGACTTAAAAAAAAGGTTACAGAGATAAAACCCTAAACCCCACCCATGGGCATATATGTGAGAGGCCATTACCAAGCACAAAATGAGCCCAAAATTTTGAAATTTTAGGAGCTTTATTAGATTACATCGAAATGGATTCAAATGAATATGAATGGGATTCTTGTGCCTCTAGTGATTATAATCTATAAAACCTATGGAGTCTTAATAAATCCAATATGCATACCCTAGCTACAACCTCCATAAGCTTTGAGAACACCAATGAAAAAATACCCTTGATATACCCATAGTTAATAGACTGGGATCAACAATATCATACACCTATTTTGGACTCATTCCATAATAATGAGGTTATTACGGAGTTCATGGGACTTCAAACAGATATACCACAAGGAGATCATAAGGCTAGATTTGTAATGGAGCTTGATCAAAGAGCATATTTTGGAGGGAGATTGCATCCTCTAATTGCAAAAATAAACTAAAGAATTTAAAAATAAAAAAGAGGTCCCCTAAGGAAAACCACAATGTGGCTTTACTAGATCAAGAAAAGAGAAAAAAGGATGCATTTGAGGGTGAAAACCTCTCTAAGGCATCGAAAGATGGATGATTCAATCTCCCTCTTACAAAATATCAAGAAAAATAATCACTCTTGGTTGAAGGTCCGAAACCTATTAACTCAAAACAATAGAGACACCACAAATAACATATTAGGTAGCTTCCCTCGATCCTGGGGAAAATGGTAAATTTTGCAGAATTCATTAATGAACACAAAATCAGCTTTGCATGGACATATGTAGACATGTGAAGGCTAGATCCAACATTAGTAGTACATTACCTAGCAGTCTTCCCTCGAGCTAAACCCATAAAAAAAAAGCTACAAAAGATGCATCCACAAATAGCACTCTTGGTGAAAGTAGAAATTCAAAAAATGATAGACATGGGGTTCATTAGACCCATCGACTATCCTGAATGGGCATCTAATCTTATAACAATGTCAAATCCCACTAGGGGTGTTGGCCTCCTACAATGATCTAACAACTAAGCCCTTACAACTGTGATTCAAAGATTGGTAATCTAAACTAAATAGCCATTCAATCATCATGAAGGTGCATTTAACTTGCCAACCCAGGGAAATGAACTTGAAATGGGTCAGCAAAGTATGTGCACTAAGGATCCAAAGTAGCCATATTCATTATACAACTAAGAAAAACATAATGTTGAAGGTAAATTGCTTAGAAAGAAATAACATAAGTGTTGAACATCAACCAAAAACTATGCTAAGCTAAAATGCATGAAAGAAACGAAAATATGAGAAAATAAACAAGAAACTACTATGCTTGCTTTGGCTAGAGGAACAGTCACATAATTGAATTCTAGCGGCTGTAGGAATAGTCAGTGCGAGATTCTTAACTAATTACTGAACATAAAGTAATAACTAAACTAAAATAAACTAAAGGATGAAATGCTCACCAAGTGGCCCCCCTTGGATGAGTATCCTCTAAAACTAACGTAAATTCAAATGCATGGACTTATAACTTCATTTTATTCATTGGAAAACATGAGTACAATAGAGTAGTGTAACTGTATTACTAAAAACTAAGAATTCAAGTACATCATCAGATCACGCAACCTCTTGAGAAGGAGAATTTGAATCTTATTTATAGGAAAAGAAGCTACTAACTAAACAAGGAAGTCAACTCCATGAATTGGGAGGACGCCACTTTAGAAAAAGCAGAGAATGTGGAGAGGTGGTTACGTATGCATGGAATTTGGTCAAATGTGCTTGCCTCAATGTAGATTTAGCACAAGAGTAATGCCTATATTCGCTCAACAACAATAAAAATCATTTACAAGGCGGTTACAACTCGATTTTCATGAGGAATCTCCTGTCGTCGATAGTCTTCCCTTCGTTGACCTTTGCATGACCACTTTGTTAACCGTTATGGTGAATGACCAGTTGGTAGAATCTTCTCAATTTGGTGGCCTCAAATCATAGCTACATGGAAATATTAGTAGGTACAATAATCACATATCTATAACTATCTTAGAGAACATTCATTAATCCACATGTAGAATTAACACATATAGTCCATATAACATGCCAATGTCATTAAAGATTTGCAGAGATAAAATTAGGCCCAATGTCTATGGTTTTGAGGAAATATCAACATTCAAACATCAAGGTTCATGAAAATTTCAACAAATAAATCATAAATTCTACTAAAATTAAACCATAAACTAGACTCATCATCCTCCCCAACCTAAGGTTTGGCTGGTCCTCCATCAGGGGAAGGGTTGTTCTTCTGCTTAGTTAATACCCTAAAATTTGTAACCACCAACTGTCCTACATTAGTGTTTTGTTGTGCATGAGTCAACATCCCAATAGAACCCTTGCTGTCTATCTAATCTGTTCCATCTTTGTCTCTCTATAATAATATCATAGTGGTAAAATCTATAATTTGGCACGGGCCAAATCAGAATGGGTGGCTAAAAACTCAGTGGAAGCTAGAATAATCCTTTTGTCCTTCCAATTTGTATGTATCTACCAATTCTTTTAAGTGCTGCAACATTGTTCTATATGGAGTGGGGCTCAACTTGTTTTAGCTCATCAGTTAGGTTGTTCCATCTTTCGACAAGTATCTCTTCATAGTTTCCTATTTTTCTTTTTCCACCACCTCATATTCACTCTAAACTACTTCTATCCAAGGCATAATCGTATTACCATAGTTAGGTCTGAGAAGCATTCTATGTCAATCTTTGTAAATGTCCCTTGGGTTTCTTGATTCAACCCTGATGGGTAGAGGGATGTTGGATTCCATTTGGTTATAAGCCCCGTATTGTTGTCCCCAATTGACCTCATTCTATACCCAGGACATAAATTCCCTTAATTGGACATCCCCAACATATAACAATGGATTCCAATCATGGTCTTGAGTCATAACATAATTGTGCAAATAGAATTCACACAAAAAATTCTTCATCTCACAGGAAGCAATCCGATAAGCATTGGAAAATTCAATAGGAGTCTCAATGGAAGGGTTCAAACCTGAGACAATCCTTGCCAGCTTAAAAGAAATATATTTCTCCTTCAAATGCAAAGCATAGACCCTTGGAGGGGTCCTACATTCTACTATCTGGTGTACCAAGGCTCTCATATCGTCTGTAAACCCCAATCCTAGACCTACACAAACACAAAGAAAAAACAAAATGTTAGTCACATATGCAAGTTAGAACTAAGATTCCCCATAGAATTCATTTACAATGCTCAAAATAGGAAATGAATGAAGAACACAAGAAAGAAAGCAATTAAATCCTATTAAAGATGCAAACTCTCAATCCCATGGGGGAATTGGTACCATTTTGATGTGGAAAATGGTTGTTTCCCAATCCCTTGTAAGCTTTGTGATGCCTTGATGATGATTTGATGATTCCTTGGAGAAAATATTGCATAACCTAGCTATCAAACTTGAAAATGGATGAATGATGATGATAAAAATTCAAAATCCGAAGATTATGACTTTGCATGAAGTTGTGGATCCAAAAGACAAAGAAAAACCTCTTATTTATAGATGAGAATGTTGGAGAATGAGGCAAAATGGATGAATGTGGGATAAAAGACCAACCAATAACATTAAGCCACTTGTCAACATGTGAGTGGACAAAGGTGGAGCACATTTTGATGAATGTGCCAATAAATGATATTAGGTGGAATTTCCAATTTATGAAATGACATGTTGGAGGGAGAAAGAAATGACTTAAATGCCACTTAGCTCAATGCACAAGGACATGTAAGCGATATTGAATGCCTTGTTGGAAGGACAAAATCCACTTGGAGGAATTTTCAAACTTGGAGGAATATTCCCTTTTTGATGCCATGTTGAGAGAAATTAGATTTATTAAATCAAAATAAATGATTTATTGAGCAAGTGGCAAAATCTAGAGAATTGGAGTGATTCAGATTAATTTATTCAAGATTTGATTAAATTAAATGGAGATTAGTTGATGTGACAATTTGACTTATATTTTTGGATTGATTTAAATCAAAGTTGAGAGAAATATGAATTTAGACTTAATTAAATAAAGATTTTGATTTATTTAATTAAAGAGGGATGATGTTAGATTAAATTAAATAAAGATTGATTGAATTTAATAGAATGAATTTAGAAATTTAATTAAATAAAATGGATTATTTAATTAAATAGAGACTAGAGGGTTAATTTTTTATTTTTTTAGACTGTAGGAATCAGGTAGCACGACCCCCTATAAAATGCAGTGCGCCTAGTAAATTTTTAACGTGACTGGCGGCGTTGGCGCGACACGCCCTTCGGTACCATAGGGGTGGGGGAGACTAGTCCTTGTGACCAACCTCCTGCAACAGGAAAGATTTAGCCAACCGAGCTAAGGCCCCAACCTGACTAGAGGGTTAATTAAATAACATTGATTTATTCAATTAACATGAGATGAAAAATTAATTAGATAAAATTGATTTATTTAATTAAGGGATGAA
The DNA here is from genome assembly GCA_007258455.2 of Sequoia sempervirens. Classification (NCBI taxonomy): domain Eukaryota; kingdom Viridiplantae; phylum Streptophyta; class Pinopsida; order Cupressales; family Cupressaceae; genus Sequoia; species Sequoia sempervirens. The sequence continues at coordinate 129,904,548 of VDFB02373365.1, read as the reverse complement.
ATATGATGAATTTAATCAAATACATACTATCTAATTAAATGATTAGCAAAGGGGATGATTCAGGATGAAGAGGTGTTAGTAATCAAGAGAAAGTGTGATTGGTTCATTTTTTGTGTCTACATTTTTTCCCTCTTTGAAGCAAAGTACTCACTGCATTGGATCAAAGAATAAGCTATCTCAATCAGAATTCAACATTTTTTCAATTTTTTAAAATGCCACACTACTGCTTTAGCGAGAAGAAACATGCCAATATATTGCCCCCTTGAGAGATCGAACAAAAAATTCAATTTTTGGGTGATCTTGCGAAAAAAGAGGACAAGGTGCCTGACGGGTCCAAAAAGGCTCCGGGATGCCAAAAAACATGCAAAAATGTGAAAAAACAATGCAAAACAACCTTCGATTGGGCGAAAAAAGGCTTGGGGGTCCAAATCCCTAGCTGGATGGCTAAACAGGGTAAAAAAACCCTAACTTTTAGGCTTAAATAGGCCTTGGGGGGCCACTTCCAATTCATTTGCACACATAGCCTTTAGAATTCCTACGATTTGAGCTTTGAGTATTGATTGAGATGGCACAACACGTGCTTCCCCACCAAATTTATGAGCATGTGTGAGTGTACCAGAGGATTCCTGGCACATGATTAGCGGTAAGTCATCTTGCCCCATCTTTTCATTTCATTTTTTGAGCACATTTATTAGGGTCTAGAAGTCCATGAAGTCAAGCACTGCCATATAGTGCCGCTGAAATGCTCAAATCAATGCCATGCAGGGCTAAACTGTGCCACTGATGCGAGTTACACCGTGACGGTGCACTTTAGAAATTAGGGCTAAGGTTACAAATTGTGCCGCACCTGCAAATTGTGTCATGACGGTCCTCTTTGGATTTTAGGGTTAGGGGCCAAATTGGGTCGCCTTCAAACTGCACTACGACAACGTAGTTTGGAACTTTTTGGCTCCTAGCAGTGTAGTTTGGAGCTTCCAAATAGCGCCGCCTCTGCAAACAGTGACACATATGCTATTTTAGGCACACAAAATTCAAACAAGATCACTATTTTTTATAAAACTTGACATGGTGACTTTCCTGATGCAGGACATAGAGCCATTGCACTCACGAGAGCACAAATCATCTATTTTGAGTAGATTGACCTAGGACCCCCATTGCACAAGGTCCTATGGGAGCACTTGGGAGCCATTGGATTATGGCACATGGATTATTCCCCAGTTATCCAAACACATTTGGGTATGATGATTCCACTAGCGGAGCACTGGCACAACGAGACATCCTCCTTCCTCCTTCTGACATGCGAGGTCACAGTGACACTAGATGATGTGTGGTGTATTCTGCATTTTCCTATCCACAGTGAGCAAGTTATATATGATGTGGATTTTGGGAGAGATGTCTGCTATGACATCATGGGACTTAATGAGATTGTATTTTCAAAGGGACATATTGGGCTTGAGAGGTACAGGACTATAGTACCATCTTTTTGATTGATCATTGCTACCATTATTTCAGGGCTCATCGCACCAGATTAGCACAATCGATACTTCAACCCAGGATGGGGGCTTGCTTGGGAGTAGATGCTCTGACAGAGGGAGTGCTTCCCTTGGGGGCCAGTGATGCTGGCCTCCCTATACCATGACCTTCATGAGTTCACATATTGTGATGGTCGGTCCATTGGATCTAGAGTTACACTACTGCACATTTGGGCCTGGGAGCACATCACAGTGCTTCACCCTCGAGTGACACCTATAGACATGGAGCTAGATGACCCAGTAATTTGGAGATATAGAGGTGCACTCACATTCAAACATACAGGAGGATCTGGTATTCACCACTAGAGGAGAGTCCTCGATGAGATGATCATGTTCACATGGTGACCTTATCTTGGAATTCCTACTTGGTATGATGATGTACAACAACTATTTTTTCCCAGGTAGGACTGATTAATGTAGGGCCATAAGCACACCATGATTGAGAGTTACCTTCCAGATCACATAGCTTGGGAGTTTGGGGACACACAGGACCATCCCAATGATGAGTACTGGCCATCTTATCCTGTACTACGAGGGAGATGACATGGGGTCAATTGATCCCGGGTAGCAGATGTAGTTCAGAGCTTCATGTAGCTAGTGGCTAGGCCATGGCCTTATGATCAGGGATAGGCAGACACGGGGACCATGAAGGAATATAGAGATTGGTTTTGACTACCAGTCCAATTGATAGTACCTAGAGCACTTATGCCACAGAGGTGACCCAAAGGCTAGTCCATAGGGCAGGGGCATGGCCGAGGAGGAAGAGGAGGCAAAGACAGTGACAGGGATGGGGATGGTGGTAGAGAGCAAGGCCGAGGGGGAGATGGCACACCTCCACAACAACTAGAGTAGTAGCTGGAGTAGGATAGGGGACAAAGGGACGGTGACGGGCATCAAGATCAACCCATGGATGGTCACTAGGATAGTCAACCGATGCCACTGAGAGATGGTGACAGGCATCAGGACTAGCCACTCATCCAACCAACACCATAGCCCAACCCCAAGGATGGAAAGATATTACAGTTCTAGGCACATGTCACCCTGAAGACTGAGTGAGATCAGGCTCATGCAGAGCGAGACCAAGCCATCTAGTAGAGACAAGACATTGAGTTATAGTTGGCACAAGAGACTGGCTGCCGTCAGCAGCTAGAGGCCACACAGGGAAGGACCATCCCTGCCAGGTTGTATCATGAGGTAGTACAGGAGACTCAGTATTATAGAGTACACTACCATCAATCCTTGCCACGAGCCTCCCGTGTTCCATATTTTTCACAACAAACTGGATAGAGGCAGGATCCATTGGGTGAAGGGAGCAACTATCAAGGCTAGCTCATTTTTATCAGAGACATTTATTCTTTTTCAAATCCATGGGCTCATTTTTGATAGCCTCGTGGGCGATTGTACTATATATTGATTGATACACACTTGATCTCAATTTGTACCATGATAGTGTTTATTATTTTGATGATATATGATATGAGATGATTCGATCTGATGTGATGTGTCCTATTTTATTTATGCATGATGCGATGTATGACAATATGATGTGATGTAGTGATTTATGGATGCATTTCTTTTTCAGTATCTTTTCTATGCATTTTTTATGATGATGTATGCAACTGTTATGATATGTAGATGATTAGACTAACAAATCTATATTATGATGCCTAATTGATGATGATGATAAAATGTATGAGATGCAATCTTTTTTATTTTTCATTATTTTTCTCATGTATGATATGGTGATGCATTTATGATATGATGATGTGCATGATGTGATGTGATGATGCATTTTATAATGATGTCTATGTATTGATGTATTTAATGATGGTGATGCTTATGTATGTGACATGATATGATGTACATGGTATGGTAATATAGAAATGATGCAAATGGATGATATGTATGCAATGTTATACAGTTATGTAATGGATGTAAATGAGTTGTATTATGATGTATATGTGATGATGAAATGGATGCTTTGACAATGTATATGATATGAGTTAATAATTCCTATGTGACGGTTCCTTTTATGCTTATGCAATGAATGAAAATGTATGGTTTATAAGATGCTTAGAATAACCAATCTATATTATGCAATGATGAAATGCAATGCATGTGAGATGATCAGTGTTTCCTATAGGTCATGATATGATATGCATTATGCTAATGGTTTGTGGATGCAATTTGTGATTAACTATCATGGTATCATGTTACCATGGAAAGAAGATAGAAGAAAGTAAGAGACTCCAACAAGTCAAAAGATGATGAAAATGATGATGATGATTTGCTTACCAAGGATTGGGATTTTAAAAGGACAACTTACCTTATTATTGATAATACACATGGGCATGATGCATCAAGGTATAAATAACCAGGATGGTGTTGCACCTAGTGTGATGGAATTTGACTCAACAATCAAATAGGAGTACTCTTGTTCACACTTGACACATGAAACCTTGTTCAAAATGCACTTCATATATTCCAAACATCTCAGACCAACACATAGAACATAAATCCTTCCTGTGCAGTCAACAAGACACCTGAAACATCCTCCCTACACCCAAACAAAGCACATATCACCAAGGTTATATTAGAAGAATATCCAAGAAGCACAATAGATAAAAAGATAATGATCATTGCCTCATTTATTTCTCTCTAAATACCCTTGTTTGGGACATCATCGAGAGGTCATAGAAATGAGAACAAAAAGATGAGTCAAAAGATAAAGATAAAGTAAAAAAACAAGCTAATGTTCTTCAATACCACTAGCCAAGACTAAACTATGGTGATGCCTGATGTTGATGTCCATTGTAGGAAGGATGCATCCTAGGACATGATGTTATCAAATGATTGATTTGGGATTGATTGGATGATAGGCTATTAATATCAAGAGTTGACCAACTTGTTTACGTACTGACCTAGACTTGAGACCTTGACGTTTGAGTTTTTCACTTTTAACCTACTAAACTTGTTTCTGACTGTGTTATTAAGGTTGAGGATGAATATTTTTTTATTATGAGTGATGCTTATTTCAGGTGAAAGCGGGATGGGGACGAATGGATTTTTCAAATATTTGGATGTTTTTGAAGTTTTTGAAATGTTTTGAAGCTGTTTTTGGTAATTTTTAGGATTTTACAAATGTTTTGATTTTCAAAATTTCAAATGTTTTGGGTTTTTTTGATATTTTAACAAAGAGACTAACCTAAAGACCCATCCTAGGGGCCTCAAGGGCTGATACACTAGATTAGCATTGCCTACATTATACACGCAGAGACCACGTAGTTCGACTAACACAAACTTGATTATTTGATGAGATATGAAGATATGGATTGCCAATTTATTATGACAGACTCCTAAAGGACTAACCTAAGTGTCTCATGGGAAGATCAAAGATCAACCTTTCCTATGTTCAGAGCTTAGAGACCCATAGTTCAACAAGACGACTATGTTTTTAACTTTTTGACCTTTTGACCTTTTTTTATATTTTGATATGTTTTTAATGTTTTTGGATTTTCTGATTTTTAGGAAGACTTCCAAAATATACACAAATCTGATATGAAGAGAACATGCCCCCAACATGATGCAATAGACTACTCTGATAAAGGTAGGACAAAATGACCTTGAGGATGGGCCATGTAGTACTAGGAGGGATCATGACGCGAACACAAGGTCAAGCTATGATGCAGACATGGATGGGTGATGAAAAGAGATATGGAATGTGATGGAATTGTAATGGATGGATGATGCAAAACAAGCCATGAGGATCCTAGTGGATGGATAGTGCTTATTTACACAAGGTTCCTGTTTGCCAGGTTTTCACCAAGGTACTTGCCCAAAGCACCACCAAAGTGGTTTTCACTAGAGGAGAACTTTTCTTTTTAATTTTTTTAATCCTTTTTTTGTTTTTTTTGGATTTTTTTGTTATCACCAAGATGCCTGTTTTCCAGGGTTTCATCAGGGTGACCATTTTTTTAGGAAAATTTCTGATTTTTTTATTTTTTTGGTTTCATACCCTAGAAGGATTAGGCATAAAACTTTTTAAGATGGGAGCTATTCATGGGCTCCTACAGAGGTTCACCTTCGGGTGTTGACAACTGATATGCCCTTGACTTATATCTCACCATGATGATGAATGGTCCCAACCAATTGGGTTAAAATTTTCCCTTGCCATCTAGATTTGGAACATTATTTTAGTTCTCCTTCAGTACAAGCTCTCCTACCTAGAATGTCCAACTCCTAATCTTCTTTTTGTAACTCTACTTGAGTCAGTTCTAGTACACTTGCAAATGGTTTAAGGCATCCATGAGCTAATTCCAACCCATTCAATCATGATACTTAGTATTCTTTGTCCGTGAAGAGATTTTGCAATGATATTCATAGTGACAGGAGCTCGATCTCAATGGGTAATATGGCTTTTGATTCGTAGACTAGGGAGAAGGGGGTGGCACTTGTTGGTGTGTGGATACTTGTTCGATATACCCATAGGGCAGGATTCAATTGGAGATTCCAATCACGACTAGCTTCATTGACCATTTTCTTGAGGATTTTTAGGATGGTCTTATATGTAGCCTCAGCTTGGCTGTTTCCTTGGGGATAATACGGAGTGGAAAAGTGATGTTGGATTTTGAATTTCTGGCATAGGTCACAGACATCCTGATTCTTGAAAGGTGTCCCATTATTTGAGATAATGGATTGAGGGACACCATAAGGAAAAATTAAGTAGTTCAAGATGAACTTTGATATCTACTTTCCAATGATATATGTCATGGGGATGGCTTCCATCCACTTGGTGAAATACTCAATGGCAGTGATGATAAAATTGTGTCCACTAGATGAGTTGGGGATTATTTTTCCAATGAGATCAAGCCCCCACTGCGAAAAGGTCCAAGGTGTGAAAATCGAGCAAAGCTCTTGAGCTAGTGCATGGATGAGGTCCCCATGCTTCTGACATAGTCATGTGCTTCTCTTTCCATGGTAGGACAATAATACCCTTTCCTCAGAAATTTCTTGGCCAAGGTCATACCACTCGAGTGTGAACCACAAATGTCATTTTGTACCTCAGTTAAGGCAGTCAATGCCTCCTCAACATTTAAGTAATGTAATAGGGTCCCTTCAATGCTTCTACGGTAAAGGGTATCTCCTAGGATGACAAAATGGGATGCTTTTTTGACAAAGGCTTTTTTGAGGTTTGGGGTTATGTCTATTGGGAGGACTCCTATTATTAGATAAGTGTATATATAATGGTACTAGGGATCACCAAGACCAATGATTTTGTACACAAATTTGGACTCTGGTACCTCGAATGTAGGCACAAGAAGCTTCTCTATGAGGAATTCTTTCTTTGGGATGTCATGTGGGATTTCTAGGAGTGATCCAATTGTAGCCATTGCATCTGTCGGTCTATTGTTTTCTCTTGCTAGTTGCTCAAATGTAATATCAATGAAGAAATCCTTAAGAATTTCCATGAATTTCTTGTACGGAGTCAACTTGTCGTCCTTTGTTTGATACTCATTGTTGACTTGACTAATTATGAGCTGTGAATATCTGTATACCTTGAGTTCCATTATCTGCCATTGCATTGCTATTCTTATCCCTATGACAAGAGATTCATATTCCGCTATGTTATTTGTGCACGAGAATGACAACTTTGATGATTTTGGAATGCAGTCTCCTTGTGGGGTGATGAAGAATATCCTTGCCCTTGATCCATGTTGAGTGTAGGATCCATCAAAGTACATTTTTCAGTGATCTGTTACACTTAGGTTGAAGATTTTTTCATCAGGGAATTCTCAGACAAGTGGATTTTTTGAGTAGATTGGTTCCTCTGCCAACTGATCTACAATTGCTTGTCCTTTGATGACCTTGCACTCCACATACTCAATGTCATGCTTTGTGAGGATCATAACCTAATTGGATGACCGCCCTGTAAGTGTTGCTTTGGAGAGTAGGTATTTAAGCGGATCTATCTTTGCGATAAGCTTTATTTGATGGGCTAGCATGTAATGCCTAAACTTTTGTGCTATGAATACAACTACTAGATGGTCTTTCTCAATGGATGTATGGTTCAGTTCATGGCCCACCATAGTTTTTCTGATATAATAAATAGCTCTCTCTTTCCCATTTTCATCATGTTGTGCTAGGAGAGCACCGAGAGCTACCACTGTTGTTGATATGTATAAGATCAAGGGTTTCCTAGAATTGGCAGCATGAGGACAAGTGGCGTGAGTAAATATTCTTTGATCTTGTTGAAGGTCTGATCAAAATTTTCATCCCACTTGTATGCTACTCCCTTATGGACTAGATGAGAGTAGGGGATAACCTTGTCTGCTAGTTGTGCTATGAATCGGCAGATGGACTGGAGTCTTCCTTGCAGGCCCCTTAGTTTTTTTAGTGTTTTAGGTGCCTCCATTTCGAGAATGGATTTGACCTTAGAAAAATATATCTCAATTCCTCTCATGGAGATGATGTACTTGAGGAGTTTCCCTGACTGTACTTTGAAGACACACTTCTTTGGGTTGAGTCCTAATTTGTATTCCTCCAACCTATAAAATATGGATCGCAATGCGACTATATGATCTTGTCTTTTCTTGGATTTGACAAATATATCATCCACATATCCTCCATAGTTTTTGTGGTTCATGTCATGAAATATTAGTGTCATGGCCCTTTGATAGGTTGCTCCTACATTCTTCAACCTGAATGTCATCATATTCTAGGAATATGTCCCCCATGGGTAGGTGAAGGTTTTTTTATGTTGGTCATCTTTTGCTATCATGATTTGGTTGTAGCCTAAAAATCCTTCCATCAAAAATAGCATCTCATGTCCTACTGTCATATCCACAATCATGTCAATGTTTGGAAGTGGAAAGTCATCCTTGAGACATGCTTTGTTGAGGTCTCTGAAGTATGTGCAGATACAGATGCCCCAATCGGGCTTTGAAATAGTTACAAGATTTGAGACCCACTCTGGATAATCAATTGGCCATATGAACCCTGCATCTAGGAGCTTTTGCAATTCCACTTTGACCAACAATGCGATCTAGGGATGCATTTTTCTAAGCTTTTGTCTCACAAGTTTTGCTCTGGGGTATACAACTAGGCGATGAACCACAACCTCTGGATCAAGCCCAGGCATGTCGACATAGGTCCATGCAAAGTTTTTCTTTCTTTCTTTATTTCAAGAATGCAACCAAAGGTTCTTGTTCTTCTATGAGAAATGACTCTGCATAGAATGTTATGTGTGGTAGTTCCTCTATTCTGAAGTTAATTGGATTGCATTTCTCAGCTAATAATGTTGACTTCTCTTGATGAATTGTACTGAGAGGAAGATTGAATACTTCATCCTCCGATGCCTCAGAGAGGTTTTCACCATTGGATACATCCTTTATTTTTACTATTTTTAAGTCAGAGAGTGCCACAGTGTGGTTTTCACTCAAAGACAAATTATTCTTAGATTTTCACTTTTGCAACTAAAGGATTCAATCATTTCCTCATAATAGGCTTGTGTGTCTAGTATGATGTCAAACCTGGCCTTGTGATATCCATATGGTACCATATCCCATAATCCCATGAATTCTGAGAGCACCTCATCATTTTCGAAAGTGTCCAGAATTGGAGGTCCTTGTTGGTTGTAATCGATGAGATAGGGATATACTAGGTTTATCTCATGAGTTTGATGGTCTAATTCAAAAGACAAGGTGCTAATCATGAGCATGGAGGAATCTTCAAAAAGCATAGGCAAGTCACTTATGGGATCCTCATTACTACTACACACATTAGTTATGTCAAAGGTAAAGTTGTATAAGGGTAGACTTGTGGATACTGGTAATTGAAGGGCAGCTACTGATAGTTGAGAGGGAGTTTTGACCTTTCTAACCAAGGCACCTTTTCCAAGTATGGTCACCCTTGGAGGGGTACATCCGAGACCAAGGTTTCTTAGTCACTTCTCCAGAATGAGGGGTTCAAATAAGCCATTGTTATTCTTCCCAAGTTTCTTGTTTCGGTCATAGCCCATACCGAGCATCATTTGTAGTCCTTTGCTACTTTCATCCATTAGAAGATCAGGCACGAGCCTTTCATCTTGATATAGGAGACTAGATATGTCTCTCTCATCTACTATTTCTTGACTTAGATCTCCCCAAGACTTGAATCTAGAGGGATCTACTTTGAAGCTATGGGATGATGTTTCAACTAGTTGGGGTTGCCCATGGGTCCTAGGAGATTGAGGTAACTCTCCTATGAAAAGGGAACTTTTCTTCATTCTGTAATCCCCACATCGATTGTCTTGGATAATGACCTTGATTTTGGATATGTCAGGGATGGAAGGTGTCTTTTTCTCAGAAGTGGAGGCCAATGTAGCTGGGTCTACATATGAAGTGGTGGGGCCTTCATCATTTTTCAGAACTTGGGGGATTTTATAATATTTTTCTTCTAGGCTCTTGCAGTAGGAAAAGGGCTGAGGATCCCCATGAATTGTGACCTCCTGATTTTTGTATGGGAACTTGATGCACTGATGGAAGGTGGAAGCAACTGCTTGCATCCCATGGATCCATGTACATCCCAAAAGGATATTATAGGGTAAATCAAGGTCAAGGACCCGACATGTTGTTTCCATAATGGATGGCCCTACTTGGATAGGGAGGTAGATAATGCCTTGAGACACTCTTTCCTGATCATCATAAGCTTTGATGGTGATGCTCTTTCCCTTTTCAATGGCATCCTCTGAGAGTCCCATATTCTTTATTAATTTGAGGGAACAAATGTTGAGACCCACACCCCCATCCACCAAGATCCACTTGAATTTGTTTTTATGAACCAATACTTCAAGATGGAGTGCACGATTGTGAGATGGTTGTGCGGGGAAGTCTTGATCAGATAATGTTAGGAGGCTTGAGGTGGTGATATTTCTAACCATAGCTTGGAACTGATTAACATCGAGATCCATGGAGATGGTGGATGAAGCTAATGCTTCCTTTAGGATTTTCCTATGTGTTGGCGATATCTTCAGCAACTCCATGATAGAGATCTGAGCCAGTGTTCTTTTCAGCTAGTCCAGGACATTATAGCCATTAGGAACAACTCTTGGATTTGAAGTGGATGCTCTAGGTAGCTATGATAGTCTAGCAATGGTGACCTTTCCGCCATGTGTGGTGACTCCATAATCAGCTTTGGCTCCTTTGATGGTGAAAAAAGTGATCATTTCATCAATGTATGTGACAACATGAACAAACACATGGTTCACATTGGCATACTTTTTTTTTCCATGGTTGTTCCCTTGGTTATGATCCGACATCAGATTCGTGTATATCTTTAAGTTATGACTCCTAGCTGGTTTCTCAACATTAATGATCTTGTCATCAATGAGGTCTTAGATTAGATTTTTCAACCTCATGCAACTGGTTGTTGTGTGCCCCTTGATTTTGTGGAAATCACAAAGGCGATTCTCATTGTACCATGGTGGTTTTACTTGGGGTTCCTGATACTTCTCATAGATGGGGATCTTGATGAGATTTTCATTTATTAGTTTCTTCATGACAACTTTAATTGGTTCCCCAAGGGTAGTGTACTTTTGCTTTGGGGGATTTCTATTTTTTAGAGGTAGTCCTCCTTGATTATTTAGGTTGTTGACCTGATTGTTGGCTGGTTGTTGTGATACTGCATTGGTTTGCGTGTTGTTTTGATTGTTGTTTTGTGGTTGTTGGTAGGTTTGGGTGTTTTACTTCAGAGCACTGATTATGACCTTAGCATCCACCACACCATCATTGGTGACATTTTTGTTTCTTTGCCATTTGTGAGGTTTCTCATTATAGCTAGTGGATGGGCGATTGTCTTGGTTTTCTTGATATGAAGGTGTTCCCCCTTGTGCAATAAGGGCTCATTCGATTCTGACTGCCTTGGGGATCAATTGGTCATAAGTGGTGATACATTGTACCTTAAGATGACATGCCAAGGTTTTCTCAAGGTTGGTGATGATGGTGCAAACTTGTTGTTCTTCAAGCATGACCCATTTGCTTCTATTGGCCTTGGATCACCATCTTTGCAAGAAGGAAGCAAATGATTCCCCCTTAGCTTGTTTAAGCGCATATAGTTCCTCTAGATTAACATCCATACCGATATTGAAGATGTAGTTTTTTATGAATGCATCTACGATGTCTTGGAACTTTTTGATGCTAGGAGGAAGGCAAGAGAACCACTCCATGGCGGGACCAGCCAAACTTTGAGGAAATAAAAACATCAGATATGTATCGTCATATGCAACCTCCATGCAATGTTCATGTAATTCCCTGATATGATCTTCAAGATTAACAAGCCCATGATATTTGTTGAACTTAGGGATTTAAAAGCCCTCTAGGAATGGTACCATTGCTAGAATCTTATCGAATGGATAGGGACACAAGTTGCTTGGTGTCTTTGTCGTCTTTCTTGATTGGAGTTCAAGCACTTGCTACGAGAGTAGTTTGATTTGTGTTGTCACGTCATCTTGTGGGTTAGGGGGTGGAGTGAATGTGTTTTGGAGTGGTAGAGGTTTTTGAGTGATGGGTGTGTTGGTGGAAGTTTGTTGCAAGATTTGCTATGCGATCAAGGCTTGTTGATATGCCTGCATTTGCTATTGTACCAACAACGCTTTTTGTTGGTCTTGCTATTGTTGCACCAATAACGCTTGTTGTTGGTCCTATTGTTGCTGTGCCAACAATGCTTCTTGTTGGTCATGTTGTTGCTCTGCCAATAATGCTTGTTTTTGGGCTAGTAATGTTGCTTCTTGTTGTGCTTGGTATTATTGTAGGGCTTGCTGATATGCTTGTTTTTGGGTTTCTCATAGTTGTGCCTAGTATTGAGCCTACGCTTGCGCTTGCTAAGCTTGGTATTGGGCTTGCTCCTGAGCTTGAGCTTGCACTTGTTGGGTAGCTTGTGTAGCTTGTGCGGCTTGAGCAACTTGAGTGGCTTGAGCTGCTTGCGTAACTTGGGCAGCTTACTGTTGTTGTAATAAGTCTTGGGCTTGAGCAACCTACTGTGCTTGTTGTGCTTGGTGTGCTTGTTGTGCGGCTTGAGTTGCTTGTGCTTGCTATGTGGCTTGGGCTTGTTGATTTTGAATTTGGTGAAGTTCCTTTTGATAGGCTGCTTGTTGAGCTGCTTGCAACATGATGCTATATGGGTTTGTCATGTTTAATTTTGGAGGTGGTGGTGGTGGATTTGGAATGGTGTTAATTGTTGTGATGAGAGGTACCATCATATTAATGGTAGGGATTTGTGTGGTGGATGGTGCAATTGATATGCTTGGTCCTTCAGAGACCACGTTTGTGGATGGTGTTGTGATTGCTTGGATGGTTGCCATCTTTTGTTGCGATATTGATGGAAGATCAAAGGATTTGTTATGATGTTTTGACTAATGATCGGGGGGTTGTTTTGACTTTGATTGAGTGGTGGTAAAGGAGGTAACCCTGAACTGAGAGGTGATGCATATGTTAATGGAAAAGGTGGAATTAGTGGAAAAATGGGTGGTGTACTTCCTTGGGGAAATGAAGATGAAGGGTTAAAGATGCCCCCTAGTCCAAATAACCCACCTCCTTGCAAAGTCATAGGGAGAGAGGTTTGTATGTTGAGAGGGTATGTTGGTGTCACATGAAAAGATGATGATGGGTCATTAGGGTCTTGAAAGGTGAGCAAAATATGTGGGTGTGACTAATTTAATGGGATAGATTTACCCAAGATAATGTTTGCATCTAAATCTTGGTTGTTCACAAGGGGTTGTGTTTGTAATGCATTAAGAAATGAGCTCCCCTTGTTAACAATGGGTTGATTTGGGGCTATGGATGATGTGATTGGTGGGATGCTATGGGTGATGCTTTGGAATGGAGGCGTGGATGAGATTAGGGGTGTGGATGAGATTGGGATCATGATCTCAAGAGGCTTCTCCATGATAGTGCTTATATCAAAATTGGAAGGGAGTTTAGCCCCTTCTTTAGTTAATTCAAGCATGTATTGGGAGGGATTGAGTCTCATCATGGTATTGAAAATTCTATAAGTCTTGGGATTTTGAACCATTTCATTGATCTCTTCTTGTGTCATCCCTAAGATATTATTGGTGACATCTTCCACTTGGCCTTCCTCTTGAGGATTTTGTGATGATAGAGGAAGATTGGTTAGGGGATTTCTTGATTCAATGAGATTGATTTTGGATTTGGTTTGACTTAGGTCACTCGAGGTTGATGTTTCTTGTTCATTTCCATGTTTTTCTTGTGTTGTGATATAGTTTGCACCATAAAATGAGGATCAATTTTCAAGAATGTAAGAGATGAACCCCTAATTCTTTGGATTGACCTAATCTTTAGGCACAAAAAATAAAGTCTAAGATAATGAGGATCAAAAGGATGATGATGATGATGATGAAGGATGGAGGATTGGTGGATGATTGAACTCTTAGGAAACCTTGAGGGGGATACTAAACTTCAGGACTTTGGATTTTATGTTTTGATTTTGATTTTATTATTTTGATTTTGGGTTTGATTTGATTTGATCTTGGATTTAGATAATGAACTCATACACTCTAGGAGGTTGGATGTTGTCCTAAAGTGAATTTTTCCACAAGATGATAGTTTGACTAAGTGTGAAAAGAAGGATTCATCTACACACACCTAATCAAACAAAATGATTTGGATTTTTTTTTTATTTCAAGAGGATTTGCCCAAAGTTTAGCATAAAGGATTGTTTCAAGATTGACAAGAGTTGTTTGTGAGGTGCGTTTTCATTTTGATGTTTGGAGGATGAATGAGAGTGTTTTGATTTTTGATCCAAAAGACTTAGAGAGACTTTGTTTACTAGACCAAGGTATTGAATAACATGCTAGGACTTCCTATGTGAGATACTCAAACCTTTGAAAAAGTGCAGGATTTTGACAATAGTAAAATGAGTACAAATTGGGATTGTTTCTTGATGCCTGTTTATAAAAATTAAAGGTTAATCTTTCTCTAAACTCGTAAAGCATAGAAAACCTTTTCTTGTGAGCTTTGTGACTAAGACCCTTGGTCTTTGGTTTTTTGATCTTGATCTTGTGGGAAATCATTTGAAAGGACACATGTGTGGTGTTCAATTGTTCTTTATCTTTTCTTAGTGACTTCCTTTTACCACAAACAATTCTTGATTAGGATTTTCAAACTAAATGTCTAATGTCTCAATTTCTTCTCATCCCACAAAGTCCATTGTGTGGAGATCAAGGAAATCAAGGGAAAAGTTCCCTATTATTTACTTTAGTGAGAAAATTGAGATATAAATCCAAATGTTTAGAAGTATCTAAGGATAAAATCCCTAGGACAGGCAATAACACTTGAATTTTGTCAATGGTATTTTCTTCGTAAAGGGTTTTAAATTTGATGAGGATGTTGAATGTTTTTTTTCCAATGTTTAAGATCAAGAAAAGTGTTTTGATTTCAAGAACATGCACAACCCTAAGGATATTGAGACAATATTTGTTGAATCCCCACTTGGATAAATCTAGCTACTCCTACTTTTAGCAGATGATTAGATGCTTGATCACACTAGTTCCCCTCCACGACACTCACTTCTATGGGTCAGTCAAGCATCAATACCCATGAATCTCCCATGGCATACTTCTCATCTCTACTAAAATCCATAAAAAATGTGGGGCGGATTCAAAATGATTGTTTTTGCACCAACAAATAGATTAGGGATTTTGGTCTTTTAAACAAGGGGTTCTAATATAGGAATTCCATTCATGGGGGATCATCCATGCGGAAAGAGACCATTGATTCCCTTCTTGTCAAAACAATCCTCATGATAATTGAACTTTCCTCAAGTACCCACATTTATATCCTAGGTGGAAGTCGCTTGGCTTGAGCATGTTCCTGGTTGGGTCATTCCCTTGGGTGATTAATTTTTCCCACAAGGAAGATCCTCTAAAGATAGACAAAAGAGAGCAAGTACATCCATAGTTCGATCGATCTTTATTGAGAAACAAAGAGAGAACACACGCGATATACCTAACTCATGCTCACAATATTTTTTCAATTTTAGAATCTAAATTGAAGTGTGGAGGTAATCACTTATACAACCTAATATCACAAAAATCCTTTTGATTCTCAAGATTGCTGTGAGGTGTGAGAGAAGCACATATGTATTTTAGATGATATTATTTTGGGTAAGTGATTACAAAACATAGATGCACATGTTCATTTTAAACTTTCAAAGCCAAAGTTGGATTCTTTTCAAAGAACCAAAAGGAAAAATGAAAGTTTCTTGTTCAATTGTTAACCTTAAACAAAATCTAGTAAGTTTTCCTAAAGTTCTTTTTAATCCTTTTGTCTTGTTCTTTTTTTATCCCAAATTGAAATCTATTGAGTCCCAAAATATTGAAGAAACAAAGTCCTTAAATTTGGAATTATAATTGTTTCCAAAAGTGTTCAAAAACACTTGATACAATAGAGAAATGATGCTATAATTCAAAATTCTCCTTGCTCCTTCCTTGTCTCCACCTACAAAAATTGATTAGTCCAAGAAATACACAGGAAAAAAATAGGTTAATAGTTTAAAATGATCAAAGGTAAAAGAACACATGTCAAAATAACTTGAAATTTAACCTTTTACCCCACCCCAATGATGCAGAATGCATATGCATAACAGTTTAGAAAGGCCACTGACACTATATGGCACTGCTAGGATTGACAGTTGCACTATACAACAAAACCAGAGAGTGCAATTGCAGAACTTTTTTGGCAACCGGTGTAGTTTGGAATTTGGAACCCAAGCGATGGAGAAATGGTTAAGCATTGTAGTTTGAAAATTTTAATTTCTGGGTGGGAAGACCTCAACGGTGGAGTTTGGAGTTTGCAGCGTCATTATATGGCATTGCTGGACTAGTAGCACCACTGGACTGATAGTGGTGCAGTTTCCTGTAGGCACAAAAAATCACAATAAACCATGGAATTTTGGGAAAAACATGTTAATATTTTTCAATCATCCCTCCTTCTAGCGCCAAAATGTGAACCCCAATCCTAGACCTGCACAAACACAAAGAAAAAACACAATGTTAGTCACATATGCAAGTTAGAACTAAGATTCCCCATAGAATTCATTTACAATGCTCAAAATAGGAAATGAATGAAGAACACAACAAAGAAAATAATGAAATCCTATTAAAGCATGCAAACTCTCAATCCCATGGGGGAATTGGTGTCATTTTGATGTGGAAAATGGCCCTTTCCCAATCCCTTGTAAGCTTTGTGATGCCTTGATTTGATGATTCCTAGGAGAAAATCCTGCATAACCTAGCTATAAAACTTGAAAATGGATGAATGATGATGAGAAAAATTCAAAATCTAAAGATTATGACTTTGCATGAAGTTGTGGATCCAAAATACAAAGAAAAGACTCTTATTTATAGATGAAAAAATGGATGAATGTGGGATAAAAGACCAACCAATAACATTAAACCACTTGTCAACATGTGAGTGGACAAAGGTGGAGCACATTTTGATGAATGTGCCAATAAATGATATTAGGTGGAATTTCCAATTTATGAAATGACATGTTGGAGGGAGAAAGAAATGACTTAAATTCCACTTGGATCAATGCACACGAACATGTAAGAGATATTGAATGCCTTGTTGGAAGGAAAAAAATCACTTGGAGAGATTTTCAAACTTGGAGGAATATTTCCTTTTTGAAGCCATGTTGAGAGAAATTAGAAGATTTATTAAATCAAAAGAAATGATTTATTAAGCAAGTGGAAAAATATAGAGAATTGGAGTGATTAAGATTAATTTAATCAAGATATGATTATATTACAAGGATATTAGTTGATGTGACAATTTGATTTATATTTTTGGATTGATTTAAATCAAAGTTGAAAGGAATATGAATTTAGACTTAATTAAATAAAGATTTTGATTTATTTAATTAAAGAGGGATGATGTTAGATTAAATTAAATAAAGATTGATTGAATTTAATAGAATGAATTTAGAAATTTAGTTAAATAAAATGGATTATTTAATTAAATAGAGACTAGAGGGTTAATTAAATAACATTGATTTATTCAATTAACAGGAGATGATGACTTAATTAGATAAACTTGATTTATTTAATTAAGGGATGAAATATGATGAATTTCATCAAATACAAACTGTGTGATTAAATGATTAGCAAAGGGGATGATTCAGGACAAAGCGGTGTTAGTAATCAGGATCAAGTATGATCGATACATTTTTTGTGTCTACATCGTCCACCTTCTTGAAAGTAGCAATTTTTGCATTCTTGTCTTCAATCTCCTCATCTCTCTTTTGAATTTCCTTCTTTAGCCTGCACTTCTCCTCCTTCCATTCTTCTTCCCTTGTTTGCATTTCTTTCCATAAATGCATAGCTACCATGTGTACTGAAAAATAAAGGGGGTTATGTATTCCTACTAGCATTTTTCCTAGCGTTGATGCTTGCTCTTCATATAGTGCCAGCTATAGGGATTTAGGTTGTTTAGTCATTTTTGAGTGCAGGGGTACTGATTGTTCTCCCAATTCTAGTTGTAGGGCCTCTTGTTCATGTTCTTGCTCATGTTGCAGGAACTCTTGAAGCATAATCTATTGCTGTAGGATCTCTTGCTGCTGGAAATTATGATTTTCCTCATACCCTTGATTCTCAACTTGTTCTGCAATATCAACAAGATCTGCCAGTGTTATGTTTGCTGCTTTCTCAAATATATCCTCTTCCTTAACATTCACCTGCCCCATTGGAGCTTCTATGTCCCCCTGTGATATTTCTCTAGACTTAGGGCTTTCCTATGGAGGCATATCAAAGGATGGATTGGTTGGTCTTGATTTTTTGGGAGGGATTTCACATTTTTCTTTGGCTATAGGATGAATAGTGTCAGCCTTCCACTTCTTAGAGCTTGGTTCTTTTTTGTCAGTTTCTTTTTAGCTTTTCTTTTTCTTGTTTTTGTTTCTCTCTTCTGTACCCTAGTTTTCATTAGGATGACAAGAGGATCATCATCATCATAATATTGAGAGGAACTTTCTTTTTTTGAGTGATCTATCTTAGAGGAACTAATCTCTATGGTCTGTTCTGCTGTAGGAGGGTTTGCACTAGGGCCTACACCAAAGGTCGAAGCACTAGGAGTGGCTTTAGCCTTTCTCAATGTCCTGCTAGACCTACGGGGTTGAGGTAAAACCCTAAGTCACAAATTCTATGGTCTAATTTGATCAATATTTAAGAATTCTTCCCAAGTCATCTCAGATACATCATGCAGAGACTTCTCAATTAACAATTTAATCAAACAATGGTGGGACCAAATACACTGAATTGTTGCTTTGTCATATCAATGTGGGAAAAGTACTCACATCTTCGACCCCAAATCTAAATTTGAGCATGTGTCCTCACATGCAAGGTGGTAAGGATGATTTGATAAGGATAGGGAATAATGACATGCTATGGTGAATGTCCATATTAATTCACAACAATTAAATGAATGCACAAAATTAAGAGATAGAAATTAATGCATACATACCTGGATTCATGAAATATTTGTTTCAAAGATCATGGAGAAAGTACCAATCACCTTTTAAAAAATAAGTTGAGTAGTTAATGAAAATGAGGTGGAATGAGGTGAAGTGGAATGGAGTGAAATGATGGAAGAGAGAGAAACATGGAGATGGATGGGCAGATGGGTGGATGGGTGAAGAAGTGGACTCCCAAAGGAGTGGAAGTCTTTATTATGACAAGGGACATACATTAGTTAGCTAGGAGGGACACTAGGCCCACTTTCCTCAGTTGCAGGAAGCTTGGGTGTTGCATCCTGAGTGAATTGTTGCAGGAACTTCTCTAATTGGGTCAATAGTAGTGAGTTGAACAACACCATTGGGGTATACTTCAACAACCTCATATGGTCCTAGCCACCTTGTCTACAATTTTCCTACATTATCCTGATATCTTGAATAATAGAGCAAGGCACAATCCCCTGGTTGAAATTTCTTGTCCTTGATGAATTTATCATGCCACTTGATTCTTTGATTCTGCACTACCTTTGTGTGATGCAAGGAAAATCTCCTCATCTCATCCAAAGCATTCAACTGCATGATTCTTTCTCTTTGTGCCTCAGAGATATCCATCCCCAAATCTACTGCAGTCCTAAGAGTCTTATGTTCAAATTCAATGGGAATCATAGATGTTTTCCCCTACAACAACTCAAAAGGAGTGAATCTTGTAGTTGTCTTCTAGGTTGTCCTATAGGTCTAGATAGCTTCTAGCTGCTTGTTTTCCCAATGCTTTTTATGAATATCCATTGTTTTGGTTAGGATGACTTCAATATCCCTGTTAGTCACCTCAACTTGGCCATTGGCCTAGGGGTGATAAGGAGTAGACTTCCCATGTCTTATGTTGTACTCATTGACCAGTGTTGCAACAAGGGTTGATGTTAATTGAGCCCCTTGATTAGTCACTATCTCTCTTGGAACTGCATACCTTGTGAATATCTCCTCATAAAGAAATTCAATAGCCTTATTGTCTCTTGCATGCTTCATGGCCTTAACTTCTACCCACTTAGTTACATACTCAGTGCAAACTAAGATATAAGACTTACCATTTGATGGAGGGTCAATGGGTCCTACAAAATCTAGTCCCCATTTTTCAAATGGAGTGATTACTACCTGAGGGAAATCTGACATCTTATCAAATTTGGTTTGTCTTCCCATCCTCTGGCATCAATCACATTTTCTTGTATACCTTCCTGCATCCTTGTGGAGTGTTGGCTAGTAATATCCTATGTTCAAAATCTTCATTGTTGTCTTCTTGGTTGCAAAATGTCCTCCACATGGTTCATTGTGGCATGCATGAAAAATATCATATGTCTCATCTTCCCTCACACATCTCCTCATGACATGGTCTAGTCCAGTATAAAACAAACATCCAACAATCCATGAAAAAAGAAAATATTTTTCAATGATCACCCTTCTCTCTTTTGGAGAGAAGTGAGGAGGAACTCTCCCTATCACTAGATAATTAGCTATGTTAGCATACCAGGGTGTTTACACACTGATGGAGAATAGATGCTCATCAGGAAAGGAGTCATCTATGGCTTGATTTTCTTCTGATGTAGTCAGTCGTGAAAGAAAATCTACAACAACATTGACCTTCCTTGGTTTATCTACAATGGTTATGTCAAACTCCTACATCAACAATAACCATCTTGCCAACCTAGCTGTGATCAGGGGTTTATTCATGAGATATCTAATGGCTGCATGATCGGTGTGCACAAATATTTGATAGCCTGTTATGTAGTGTCTAAATTTTTATAGGGCATAGATCACTACCAACATTTCTTTTTCTGTCACTATATAGTTGAATTTAGCTCCTTGCAAGTTTTTACTGACAAAATAAATGATATTTCCAATGGCTCCTTTATGTCCTAAACTCCTATGGAATAGTCTGATGCATCTATATGGATGTGAAAATGAAGCTCCCAATTAGGTCCTTTGAGTACAAGAGCATGAGTCAAAGTTGTCTTCAAATTAGAAAATGTTTTGTCACAGTCTTCCGTCCATTGAAATTCAACATCCTTGAAAAGAAGAGTATACAATGGTGCTGCCATTTTGTTGAAATCCTTGATGAATCAACTATAATAGCCTGCATATCCCAAGAAACTCTTAACATCTTTTTATTTTTCAAGTGTGGGAAAATTTGTGATCACCTCAATCTTTGTAGGGTCTACTTGAATTCCTTTGTGAGAGATGTAGTGTCCAAGAACTACACCTTCCTGCATCATCATAATTTTTTTTTCATTATTTAGAGATAGATTGTGCTCTTCACATCTCTATAGGAATCTCCTGAGATTCTCCAATACTTCATTGAAATCAACACCATAGGTGGTGAAATCATCCATATAAATTTCCATGCAATCATGAGAAATTTTTGAAAATATGCTAATGACTGCTCTCTGAAAAGTTGCAGGTGCATTGCATAAGCCAAATGGAAGTACCGAGTAGGCATATGTTCCCAATGGATAGGTAAAGGTAGTCTTCTTCTAGTCCTCAGGTGCAATTTGGATCTGGTTGTAGCTGTTGAATCTATCTAGAAAATAAAAATATTATTTTCTTGCAAGTGAGCCCAAGACTTGATCTATGAAGGGTAAAGGAAAATATTCCTTCTTGGTGGCACCATTGAGTTCCCTATAATCAAAAAAATCTCACCATTTACCTCCTTTCTTGGGCACAATCACCAATGGAAACACCCATTGGCTATTTGAAATGGGGTAGATAAATCCTACATCTAGAAATTTTTGTAGCTCTCCTTTTACAATTTCTCTTAGTGCAGGGTTAATTCTTCTTTGTGGTTGTCTAACTGGGGTGCAATCATCTCTGATGTAAATTCTATGAGTGAAAAGCTTAGGGTCCAATCTCTTCATATCATGATAGTCCCATGAAAATGCATGCTGGTGGGTCCTCAATAATTTTTCCAACAACAACTATTGTTCTTCATTCAGTTTTTTGTTAATATTTAGATATTTTCCTTCTGAAACCTATACTTGTGTAGTTAACTCTATCATAGTTGCTTCATTAACACATGGTACCTTGAGTTCATATGGAAGCAATGCATGAGACATACCTGTTGTTGCAGGAAGTCCAGTTGTAGGAAGTGCATCTACAGGAAGAGTGGTTGTAGGAAGTGCATCTGTAGGAAGAATGACTACAGGAAGAGCAGGTAGAAGTATCCTGACTGGAACAATAGAGTGTTCATCTTGAAGCTACATAAAAGAGTTTCTTCCTAACACCATAAGCTGTGCCATAGAATTAACTTCCTCAGCCTCTTCACTAACATCTGGCCATATGGGATTATCCTCCTTATGGGATGGATGAGGAGGAGGATAAAGAGCAAGATTTTTGGTGCTCTTTCCATCAGAAATGGTCATGTCTCCTATCCTGCATCGAATATATGCATCTGTTGTTGCTAACCGTGGCCTTCCTAGAATGATAGGGTACCCATCAAGTGTGGTTTTAGGAGAAAGAATCATGAAATATGTTGGGTACTTCCATGAGTCCAAAGTTACCAAAAGGTCCTCCACTAGACCATCAGGTTTAACGGTTGAACTATCAACAAGATACAGGACAATAGGAGTAGGTCTCATGCTTGTAACATTTAGTTGTTGCAGGATATCCTTGGTCATTACATTTATTGATGCTCCCAAGTTAATTAGAGCATTATTTATTTGGATCCCATTTATAACAACTCCTAGCACAAGACTACCTGGGTCATTGTACTTAGGGATAGTCACTTTCCAAATCATGATGTCAGCTATCTGCCCCACCATATGAACTGTAGTGGGGTCTTTCTTTTTCCTACCTGGCTTCTTGAGGCATGCTTCCTCGATTGCCTTGCCATAGATTGTAATATCTTTTATGGCCTAAAATAGGGGTATCTGGACACATATATGCTTCAACTGATCTATAATGTCAAAAGTTGTGTCCTCCTTTTCTTCCTTTTTCTTGGAAACTTCTAATCTCTAAGGAAATGGTGGTTCTTGTTAAGTGTGCTTGACTGGGACTGGTTTGGGATTTTTAGGTGCACTGGGTTGAATGGGGGTATTCAGAGGATCCTCTTCTTCCATAGGAAGCTTAGTGATAATGGGTGCGGAAGGAGCTAGTATAGTAGTTCCTGAATGCAAGTGGATGTCACTTACACTCACAACATATGCAGGGAATTGATTTGGATCAACAGAGTATACAGGCTACTGATGTGGTTTGTTATTTGGATTGGGTGTGCGATGAGTTGGTAGCTGAGTAGGTTTAGGTGGATTTGAGCTTGAACTAGTAGGAGGAGGCATTATATCAGGTTGTTGGGGCTGAGAAAGTGGTTGCATGTAACTATTTGGCTAGTTTGGCTATTGTTGTCCTCCCCTCTATTGATTTGTTTGTTGCCAATTTCCTGGGGGTGGCTGCCAATTTTCTTGAAACTGCTGCCAATACCCCTAAGGTTGCTGCCGTTGGGGTGGAAAGTTTTGATGATTAGGCTAGGTATTTGGATGGTTACTCCAAGGTTTTGGTGGATATCCTCCATAGTTGGATGGATATGGGGGTTTCCATTGGTTATTAGGTGAATAAGAATTGAAATATGGCCCAACAAAAGAGAGTGGATCTGGTGGCATACCTTGTCTTGGAGCCCAAGGCCTTCTTTGTGCAACATAGTAGAATTGTTCTTCAATCTGAATGAGCTTGAACTTAGGTGCAATCTACTTGCTATCAATATTATCTATCATCTTACATCTGTAGTCCTTCTTCTTTTGTCTGCAATGGGGGAAATACTCTTCCAACATTGCCTCTTCCTCCTCTTGTTTCTTCTTGGCCTGAAGTGTATCCAACTGAGTAGCTAGATTGTTTATGATTTCCTGCATGAAGTCTACCAGCAAATGAGTAATCTCCATTCTTGAAAATCCACTAGTAGATGACTTACCCATATAATATTGGTAATCTCTCCCTTTCTTTGAAGCTTCCCTAGAGTAGTTCTGGCATATATTCTTGATATCATCCCAAGGAACTTGGGAGACATCTCCTCCTCCAATAAGGTCCAAGGCATCAGTGCAGCTGTCATTAATTCCTCTCAAAAAAATAGCTTTTGTGAGTCTTCATTGAGTGTATGGTGTGGATATTTTTGTAGGAAAAACAAAAACCTTGCAATGTAATCCTCCAGGCTCTCATCTTCCTTCTGTTGCATCCTAAAAATGTCACCTCCTCTCATGTTACGACCCCTACAATACTCCTTGTATTTCTCAAGGAATTTTGTCTTCATGTCATCACATATCTCCAAACTATCTCTACCTAGGCTCATGAACCATCTTAATGCAACTTCTTTTAGAGTGGTAGGAAATAGCTTAAGCCTATGGGCATCGGTGGTATAGTCATCACTTCTACAGAGTATGTCAAATTCAAACAAGAAGGTATCGAGATATTTTGTGACAAGTCCATAGAACTTAGGAAGGACTGAAGCAGGGATATTTTTGAGGTTTTCTACTTCATTCTAATGAGCAATGGGGAAATGAAAAGCCGGTTGGTTAGGTCTATTTCTATTTGCATCACCCATGCCTGCTTGATGTAGTTCCAAAGCAAAGGGGTTCTCAAGCTGATTTTGGTCTTCAGAGGAAACTTCAGAGCTAATCAGATTAGGAAATACATCTGTAAAGGGGTGTGGATCTTATTCTTCTTCTTCTCTTGGCAGGTTCTGATATTCAACTAGTTGGAATGGATTAGGATTGTTAGGAAGGAATCTCCCATAAGCATCTCTTCTCCTTCCTTTATGCATGCGGTATCAACTCACTATTAGCTAGCTCACATAAAGAATTGGTAAAGAATAAGGGAGGTCATTACTTCCTAAATGAGGGGCATACTAAGAACAACTTTCAGAAATACTATTGCAAGAAAAGCTATTAATGACTCCAAAAAACTCCCTAGTTTGACACCATCCCTGGCAATGACACCAAAAATGTTGGCCTCCTACAATGATCTAACAACTAAGCCCTTATAGATGTGATTCAGAGATTGGTCATCTAAACTAAATAGCCATTCAATCATCATGAAGGTGCATTTAACTTGTCAACCCAGGGACGTTAACTTGAAATGGATCAGCATAGTATGTGCACTAAGGATCCAAAGTAGCCATATTCATTCTACAACTAAGAAAAACATAATGCTAAATGTAAATTGCTTAGAAAGAAATAACATAAGAGTTGAACATCAACCAACAACTATGCTAAGCCGAAATGCATGACAAAAATGAAAATATGAGCAAACAAATAGGAAACTACTATGTCTGCTTTGACTGCAAGAACAGTCATAGAATGAAATTCTAGTGGCTGTAGGAATAGTCATTGCCAACTTCTTAACTAATTACTTAACAAAAAGCAATAACTAAACTAAACTAAACTAAAGGATGGAATGCTCACCAAATTTTCCCCCTTGGATGAGTATCCTTTAAAATTAATGTAAACTCAGATGCATAGACTTATAAATTTTTTTCTTCATTGGAAAACATGAGTACAATAGAGCAGTGTAACTATATTGCTGAAAACTAAGAATGAAAGTACATCATAGGATTGTGTAACCTCCTGAGAAGGAGAATCTAACTCTTATTTATAGGAAAAGAAGCTACTAACTAAATAATGCAGTCAACTCCGTGAATTGGGAGGATGCCACTTTAGGAAAAATAGAGAAAGTGGAGATGCAGTTACACATGCATGGAATCTAGTTAGACGTGCTTGCCTCAACTTATATTTAGCACAACAGTAATGCCTATATTCACTCAACAACAATATAGATCATTTATAAGGTGGTTACAACTTGATTTGCATGAGGAATCTCATGTCATCGATAGTCTTCCCTTTGTTGACCTTTGCATGACCACTTTGTTAACCATTATGGTGAATGACCAATTGGAAAAATATTCTTGATTTAGTGGCCTCAAATCATATATGCATGGCAATATTAGTACTCACAATAATCACATATTTGTAACTATCTTAAAGAATATTCATTAATTCACATGTAGAATTAACATAGATAGTCCATATAACATGTTAATGTCATTAAAGATTTGCAAAGATAAAATTAGGCCCAATGTCTATGGTTTTGAGGAAATATCAACATTCAAACATCAAGGTTCATGAAAATTTCAACAAATAGATCATAAATTTTACCAAAATTAAACAATAAACTAGACTCATCAAGGGGCATAATAAATTGCATAGACTTTAGGGATCTCAACAAAGCATTCCTGAAGGATGACTTCCCTCTACCCAACATCGACATGATTGTAGACTTAATTGCAGGACATGAAATGATCTCATTGCTGTCATTTAGGATGTGTGATATGTGTTAGGTCATTTATACATGTCTACACCATTTTGTACCACAAACCATAATCTAGAGTTCCCTTGAAGTATTTGAATATTCTTCTCATAGCTTTCTTATGAGATTGCTTGGGATTTAATTGAAATCTAGAAACCAAACATACTGCATGCATGATATCTGATCTAGAAGTAGTTAAATACAACAAACCTCCAATCATGGACCTATAGAGAGTCTGAACAAACCTCTAGATACTCATCATATTTTCTTAAGTGACAACCTGTCACCATAGGAGTACCCATTGGTTTGGAATCTTCCACCCAAACTTCTTCAACATTTACTTTACATATTTGGCTTGAGAGATAAATATGACACCATCTTGCTAAAAAATTTAAAGCCCAAGGAAGAAGGATAACTCACCAATCATTGAAATCTCAAATTATTTTTGCATCTCTTCTGCAAAATTTTTACACATATCATCATCTCCACCAAAGATGATGTCATGAACATATATAACCACAATCAATAACTTGTCTTCCTAAACCTTAATGTACATATTACTATTTGCATTACCTTTCTTGAATCCTTGTTGAAGTAGGTACTTATCCAATCTAGCATACCAAGCTTTGGGAACTTGCTTGAGACCATATAGAGATTTCTTAAGTCTACAAACCATGTCTAGATTCTTTGATAACTAAAAACCATCTAGTTGCTCAATATATACCTATTCTTCTAAATCACCCTTGAAGAAAGCTGACTTGACATCCATTTGATATACCTTGAAGTTCTTATGAGCAACAAGATCAATAAACATCCTTATTGATTCCATTCTAGCTACTGGAGCAAAAGTTCCCTCAAAATAAATTCTTTCAACTTGTGAATAGACTTTGCACACCAACTTGGCTTTGTTCCTTAATACTTCACCATCTTCATTCAACTTATTTTGGAACACCCACTTTGTTCCTATCACATTTTTTATTAACTGGTCTAGGAACTAATTCCCAAGTCTGATTCTTCTTTATCTGATCTAGCTCTTCCTCCATTACCTTTATCTATTGTCTGTCTTTTCTAGCATCAACAATGTTTTGGGTTCTACCTTTGATAGTAAACACAAATTAACTTCTTCATTTTCTCTTGAATAAAAAACCTTCATATTTGTCCCCAATGGTTTTATTTTAAGAATGATTTATTTGTACATACTTTGTTGGAGTTATGAGAGTCTTCACTGGTTCTGGTTCCTTGTCTTCTTTCTCTTCTATTTCTTCTTCTTCTTCTTCTTCTTTAATCTAGGGAAGCATATCAGATCCAAAAACATTAGGTTCATGTGAGATCCGACTCAAGTCTTCATCTACCTTGACATTTGAACTTTCAATCATCTTTCCCAATCTCTTTTTCTAGCATTTGCATGCCTTGCTTTTGGTTGAGTAACCAAGAAATATTCCTTCATCACACCTTGAATCAAACTTTCCAAGGTCTCCATCTCTTTTGATGTAACATATGCTACCAAAGATTCTAAAATATCTAATAATGGGAGGTCTTCCATACCACAACTCATAAGTGGTCTCATTTCTATTAACCCTTAGTTACACTCTGTTAAGGAAATAGATAAAAATATGTACTGCTTCCTTCTAATACATGTTTGATAGGTCAAAATCTATCATTGTTGTCCTAGCCATTGTTTGCACTGTTCTATTCTTCCTTTCTACTACCCCATTCTTTTGAGGGGTTCTAGGAGTAGATAGATGTCTCCTAATGCCATGGTCTTCACAAAATTTTTCAAACTCATATGAAGTGAATTCACCTCCTCTATTATACCTTAAACATTTATTCTTAGTATCCATTTCATTTTAAAAAAAATTCTTTAAAAATATTAAATTTATCAAAGGCTCCCAATTTCTCTCTTAAGAATGTAACCCAAGTCATTCTAATGCAATCATCTATAAGCAACATAAAATATCTTTCACCTTGTTCACTCCTTATCCTTGTAGGTCCACATAGATTAGTGTGGATAAACTCCAATGGCATTGAAATGGAGCACTCCTTGCTTTTGAAATTAGTCTTTGTTTGCTTTCCCATATGAAATTCTTTGCATAAAGTATTTGTAGGCTTTGTTATTCTAGGCATATCTCTCACTACATGATAGGAATTGATCTTCACCATGTTTTCAATGTTGATGTGCCACAACCAACATTCTCTAGACTAGGCCAATAAGAAAATTCTTCCATTAGCCTCCTTTAGATGATATAATTTACCATTTGTTCTTGTTGCTTCAATAATAAGCCTTCCAAAACCTTCCTTTCTGATCTCACGTCCATTAGCATGAAAATTAAGATTGTATCCATTTCAGCACATTTGACAAACACTCAAAAAATTATGTTTTACACCTTTGACATAAAGGACATATTTATTTTTGTTCTTTCCATCAATTGTTATATCACCTTTTCCACATATTTGTGTTGACTTGTCATCACTAAACTTAACTGCTCCACCATTGACCTTCTTGAGACTGATGAACTTACTTCTATGACCTATCATGTGGTGAGAACAACCACTATTAATCATCAAATCATTTCCCTCTTTCTTTGTATGAAAGGTAGTCCATACTGCCATCGATCTTTCATTAACCTTACTATTCTGCAAGATATCAAACCTTTTAAAGTCTCCAATGTTGCTCTTTTTTCCTTCCAAAGCCATGAATATATTTTTATCATTTGAATCATTATTTTCATCTTCAGAGGACCAGATGCTCTCCTTAGAATAGAATCCTCTTTTTATTTTATCTCTTTTATTATCATCAACAAATTCTTTATAGCTACATTTTGATGCAGAATGACCAATCCTTCCACAATTGAAACATTTGAAAGGTAACCTACCTTTATACTTGCTAGTTCCTTTCTTCAATCTTCTTACAAATTAGCTTCAACTTCATCAAGACCATCATTTTGATCAACAAATTTACATTCAATCTTTTTATTGGATTTGAATGCAACTTCCCTTTTAGGAACATATTGATCAAACTCTCTCATTTCAAAGGTATTTAGAGCATCAAATATTTCATCAACAAAGTACTGATCCAAGTCTTTAGATTCTTCAATGGTAGATGCCTTATGAATATAAGTTCTAGGGAGAGATATCAAAACCTTCTTCATAATCTCACTTTATTTAACTTCTCCACCAAGACTAGTGATGTTGGAGACAAATTCTTGTATTCAAAGCATGTAACTTGCAATGTTTCCATATTTTTTCATCTTTAGAGTCTCAAATCTACTTTTAAAGATATGCATCTAGCTTTCTTCACTTTTGTATCAAATTCATAGATGTTGCTAATATTTTCCCAAACATCTTTAGAAGAATCACCTTTAAGAGCTCTAAATCAACTAATCCACATAAGAGAGAATTCTTAGCTACGAAATTGCATTGATATAATATGATTTTAGTAGGATCTGTTGGAGAAGTAGTAGGAATAGTATAACCATCTTTGACTAATTTCCAAACACCAAACCCTAAGGATTTTAGGTGTCATTCCATTCTCAATTTCCAAAAAGCATAATTAGTCCCATCCAACCTATGACCCTTGTATGAACCATCATGTTCCATACCGAATCTTTACCTCAAGCTGTTAGGATTCTTCAGGGGAACATGGCTTTGATACGAATTGTTCAACACACCCAAAGATTGAGAGGAGGGATGAATTAGTCTACTCAAAAACTTAAGCTCTTCTCGACATTGAAACTTTTAGCACAATACAACTCTCTTATTAAAACCCTTAAACAAATATAGTAGTTTAAACCCTTAGTATCATCAACAATCCTCAAAAATGAAAGATATAATAGTTCTACTTCTAATCAGATTAGTAGAAAAGAAAGATAAATCAAAGAACACACATGCACATGATAACACCTGATTTATGTGGAAAACCCAATGAAGGAAAAACCATGGTGAGATTTAACTCACGATATAAAGGCTCACTATCAAAAAGACATGCAAGAAGGCTACTACCTTAGAACAAGATATAAAGGACTTGCAACACTGAAGTACCAATCAAATCCAAGAGCAAGATATAGAAGACCTAATGAGATTCACTATCTTAGAGTAGGATATAATTTTTTTATAAGATATAACAATATTTGTCAATAATTCAGTTTGATGAATAAAGGAATTAAAGCATAATTGATCTTTCCTTTCACACACTTTAGCACTATCTCTACTAGATATTCAATACAATTTGCACACAAACTTATTCACACTTGTACACTACTCCATCATATTTCATTTATATCCACCACAACTCTTCAAAACTTCAATTAGGCCAGTACGAAAGAAGATAAACAATAAATTCAAGTCGGCCACCAAAAAATAATACGGTCCCATCCCAAAGATTGAGAGGACCAAAAATAACTTATTGCATCTTCCAATTGAATTTTTTCAAGGCAGTTCTAACCAACATAGTTCAGGACCCAAATTTAACTTGACTCATGTTCAATTGCTGGTGCAGACCCCCAATCACATGGCACAAGAAAAACAACAAGACTTATTGGCTAGATATCTATAAATAATCTAGGAAGCTAACTCAAGACCCAATGCAACACAAAGTGTCCAAATAGAAACATGTGAATCACATGGGGATGTTCTCTGAACATCCAACAACACTTCCATACACTTTCATATTTTCATGCCATCAACAACTATTGTAGAACAAATAAGAATAAAAACTATATTCAAGAAGCACAAAAAGCATAAACATGAGATATGAAATTAAAAAAATAACTTGTGGACCACTTCATCACATTAAAGTAGAATTGAGACACTACACAAACACTGAGAGTACATCCACCAAACTGCAAGAGCTAAGACATCAATACAGAGAAATGTGGAGCATTTCTTGGACCAGTCTTGACAACCAACAATACTGCCAACCTTCTGTAATTCACATAAACCTCCTCAGCAACACAAGTGACCCAAAAAGATAGGAGTACAACATCCACAGAGCACAAATGTTGAATCCCAAACTACAAGACCAAATCTTCATCAATGGAGGAATGAGAGTATTCTCCTAGACATACTTCAACGTAGCTTTCTGAACTAGAAACACATAAGCAACTTGCAGGCACTAGATATTTCTTTCAGTAACACATGCTTGATTAGGAACATGAGGAGAGAGTATAAGACATATTGTAAACCTTCAACAACATCTCTCCACTATCATTAATAATTAATGCTTCTAATGCTCATCTTAACATATTATTATGAAACTAACTTTTTTGATAGAAATTACACTTAATCAAATCCAACCATAAACTTTAGAAAACATAAGATAAGGCATAACAACCAATCATGAACTTCAACAACTCTTCTTAGATAAGGCATGGCATCCAACCATGAACTTCAACAACCCTTCCATACATCAATGTTATCCCATACATCAATGCTAACTACAACAAGGACATATGTACCAACTAATACCAACACACTCCCAAGCATGACAACCAACTACCAAAAATCTCACACAAATCTCCTCAAGTATTAACATCAATGGCAACTGACAATTAGTGTTGTCATCAATAAAAGAAACTGCCAACATTAAGATCATTGATGTATAATTGTAGCCTTTGGTAAGGTGTCATGTGAGGAGCTCTAAGTGTCAATCTCAAATTCTCAACATTATATTCAACTAAAGACCTTAATTGATTTAATTTTTTTAGTTGGGTAGAATAGCTTTCAATGCATGGTTGCTCATAAAAGGTTGCTAGTTCTTTACTAAATTCTTTCCAATTGAACATTTGTCCTTTTCTATTACTCATCTTCCATTTGTACCATTGGTAAGTTCCTAATTCTAAATATAGTAAAGCTATATCAACCTTGGAATTTTTTGGTATATTGTGAAGTTTAAATTGTTTTTCTATAAGGCATATCCTTAAAATTACATTTCTACCATCAAATTTATGAATATTTGTTGTTGGTAGGTATAATTTTTGATCTTGAAAAGTTTCTCTTATCTCTTGATTTGGTTTATTATGGTTGTTTCCACTTTGGTGGTTTCTTTGGGACTTTAATTTTGATAATAATCTATTTGAAAACCTATCTAAACCCTAATTTAGGGATTTGCAAGTGGGTCAAACAATTTATCTTTAATGAAATGTATCATTGTTTCATATCATTGGGGAACTTTTTCCTCAATTTTAGATGGTGCAAAATAAAATGGGTGCTTAGATTTTATATGTGTAGAAAGGTCCTCTAATCCTAAAGATGACATGGCTTTAATTATATTTTTATTTTAAGCTTTATAAAGGTAGGAAAGTATTTGGAGAGAGAGAATTTGATGTTTTAGTTTGAACCATACTTAGACCACTAAATTAATGAATATACTCTATATCTAAAAATAAATTTCAAAGAACTAACCCTACCTAAATTTTGATAAGATTTTCAAAAATATTTAAAAAAATCCAAAAATTATAGCTTATAAGGAAAATTGATGAAAATTTTGACCAAACTTTGACCACTAAATTAAAGAATTTACTCTATTTCCAAATTTAATTTACAAAGAACTAGACCTTAGTACTATTTTATAAGCCTTTCAAAAATGTAAAAAATTAAAAGAAATTCTAAATATTACGGCCTATAGAGCAAATTAATGAAAAATCATAAAATCACAATAAAATTTAGAAAACTTACCTTCAAAGCCTAATTTTTTTTGTAAGAACTTACCTATGAGATGCCTTAAAACCCAAAAAAAATTAGATCAAAATTCATACTGGTTTGGAAGATATGGTTGAAACAAGAATGATGACCCAAATCATAACTCTGATACCACTTATGATATTTCTTGGGAATATTTGTAAAAAATCAGAATTTTAGCAGACCACTTCGAGGGGATTACCTCCAATAATTAGGAAATATTATATGATAATATAGGAGAGAGTTCTCTTCCTTATTTATAAGCTAAACTATGTGGGGGCATATCCCTTCATCCTAATTAAGAAGTATTAATGTATTAACTAATATTTATGTTAGGGTTAAGCATGCCACAAGTTCTTACCCTTAGGAATATATAATATATACTTAGGAATATATCATATTAGGATCATAACATTCCCTTACCCTTCAGGAAAGCATTTCCTTGAATGCTTAACAACTCTAAAATATTTCATATGAATCGTTCATCATTCCATGTTCCATATTCAATTGGTAAATTATTCCACTTGATTAGGAATTTTGAGGTGGCTCTATTGTCCAATCTGATTTTTGAAATTTCATGAAGTTTTTGTATATTTTGTATGAGTAATTTTTCCATGATATAAGTATTAGGATCATAAAATTTCTAGAAACATGGAAAATGAAAGACTTTGTGTATTCCACAAACTGGTGGCACATCTAACTCATGAGTTACCTCTCCTTCCTTCTTGATGACTTTGTAAGGTTCCTTGAAATTTTTTGCTCCATTTTTCTTCACATAACTTTGATTATATGGTTGTGAAACAAAGAAATCTCCAATCTAGGAATTACAGTGAACATTGAAACTAGAGAAAACACCAACCTCCAAAACTTTCTCCATTTTCTTCCTATCAGTGTACATGTGATGGAAGGTATTATAACAATACTTACCTATGAAACCATCTCTCCCAAACACCATGCTGATGATGTGTCACTAGTGAGTTATACTCAAACTGAGCTCTCCCCACCTGGAACCTCACAAAGAAAACACCATCCAATCCAATAATAAAATCCCTAAGAAGACTAGAATCAATGCCATGGAATATTTTTTTCCAAAGTAACTTAGAGAAGACCACATTAGAAAACTTATTTCCAATCACGATCCTGGGTAAAATACAAGACACCCTACTCAACCATAAAACATAATCCCTAACATCTCTACCATTAATATAAAGCAAGTCAATCACTATAACATCTATGAGATCTGTCAGCCAAGAAATCCCTCTGTTGTTTCCAACTAGAATCAAAACATTGACACTTAACCTCCAAGTGTCAAAGAGAAAGCCCTAGACACACCAACACAATCGAGCCAATGTAACCATCAAAATATCATCTAAAATCATGCATTTCATCTCCATGAAGTAAATACAGTGATTGTCTCTCATCTGAGTGGAAACATTGAATGGATGAACTGTCCAAAAAAATACTTACAACCAACTTCCCATAATTCTACCAATGCTCAACAACAATCTTCTCATGAAAGGATCTCCATAAAAAAAAGGGTAGCAATAACCAAATTGAAATCCAACTTAAAACATAGGAGTGATGAGTATGGTAGTAACAACACGATCATCCCCTATGGTCAAATTACCTCTACCATCCAACCTCGCCCAAGAATTGTTTAGTTGTTGGACTGAAGAGACCATCCAACTCATCTACAAATCAAGATCTAGAGTCATGTACAAGCTGATCTAGCATCAAGTTGAGGATCCAAATAAACAAGACTACTATATTTATGCTCATCATCAAGGATTCTATGTCTTTTCTCAAAATAAAGGCTATTATTTCTTTTCTCAAAATCAACACCAAGTAATAAAAATTAGATTGGTATTCAATATCATCAAAATGCCTTTTATATTTAGCTTGTTCAATGCCATCCTCCATGTATGACTCCCAAGGTGAATCTAAAACAACATTGGAATGGAGAAATTCATCCCAAGATAGTACCACATCATACTTAGATGCTGACACACCTGGATCCCAAGAGAAAGAGGGTTGATTTATTTGATCAAGTTATAAGTATTCACTGTGCTCCTCATGAGTGGTTGCCTCTTTGAAAGAGTCACTCTCCATCTTCCTGGGACTAAAATCTTCATCAACATCCTTCTCTGTAGGCTTGGTTTGGAAGCCAAACCCCAAACCACTTGAAATATCATCAATGAAATATCATCACCCTTCCCTCCTCCATGTTCATCTTCTAAAGGTACATTAGAGAACCCATCATCAATATCTGATCTACTAGAGACATCAAGGTATACATTAGTCTTAGAATATTTACCAGATGAATCTAAACTAGGATCCAAGGCTATCATTTTGTCTTGTCCTTCATGCACATCCTTATATTCCATCATTGCATGCATGTTCAAAGAGTCATCTTGAAACTTTGTCACACATTCATCATGCTTCAAAGCACTCACTACATCAAAATTTTCTGCTATGAACTCTTCTACAACTAACTACTCCTCTTCAACTTTTTTTTCAAATCTATCAATCAACCTTTGATTTTTTTTTTCAAAAGAATTTCCTTGAATGTGAATTTGGGTGTTCAAACCTTGGTGCCATCAAACATGAGCAACTCCTTCAAGATGCAATTTTGCATACTAAATGACACCTTGTTCCTTCGTGGGATTGAATGTGAAATAGTCCAACACCCTCTATAACCATGCTCTAATTGAGATCTTGTCTGTTCTATCAAAAGTTTGGACTGAAGATTTGTTATTTTTAATCATGATTTATTTTCTACTAGGATGTGAGTGAAGTATGTATCCATTTGTAGTTGACATTCTTTGGATCAGAGTGACATAATCACCATATGGGACTAAATTTCTAAATCCTTCATCTTGATTAACATAAGTTTCTTTGATGACCACTAGATCTCTTTCCAAATCTTCCATGGGATATAAAGGGGGAATGGATGTAGCAAGATCACCTTTAGGTAGGAACATAGGCTTGGAAGCTTTTATATTTCTTTGTTGAACCTCCAAAGAACTCCAACTCTCTTTAGGCGACACTGGATTTTGAATTTCTTTTCCAGCAACCTCATTGCCTCTCTTGTCTCCACAAGACTATTTGTAATTTGTTTATTACTCCATTTTAGATCATGAATTAATCTCTAACCAACATCAACCATCTCTTTACTCCTATTTTCCCTTTGCAAAAATATGATCAAACCCTTAGGCTGGCAAGATCATGGCTCTGATACCACTATAATGTCCCAAATTAAAGTAAATAAAAAATTTGATCAACTTATGATATCCAACAAATTACTTAACAAAAATATGGAAAATATCACGATTTCCATAAAATGAAATTATCTCAATATTTGGAATTTTTATTTCTATCAATTTAAAATAGAGCAAATTGGGTAATTTGAAAACAACACCAAAATGTATAAAATTAGAAATTGGGTAATGTACAACTAAAATAGAATGATTTATTATAGACCTCCAAATAAAATAAATTCTTTTTTTTTGTCATATATAGTAGATAAGAACCATGTACAATTTCAGAAAATTATATAAAGAAACCTCTAATCGAATACCAAAAATGCACATTGAAACTAAAGCCAACTCATCACAATTTCACTAAACTTCACACCAATGACCAAGAACAACAAATTACATATATGAAATAATCCAATAGAATTTAAATATGATTCTAACAAAAAAATTTACACACATCAACCTCTATTCTGAAAGATCATGCCAAATTGGATCAAAACCCAAAATTTGGAAGCCACAACACACTCAAAAATTGAAGAGATCTCCACACAACTCACCAAACTAAAATATAACTGATTTGGGAAGAAAAGTGTATAATAGAATAACTCCAATACCTAGATATTTTCTGCAATCAACAACCACACAAATTGGAATCCAAAATACACTCCTAAACTAACAAACTTCTGCAAAACAATTGGAAATAAAGTACCAAACTAAATATTTTTGGTACAATGGAAACATCTAGATGAAATTTCACTTGGAGACCCTTAGAAGCATTATCTCTAAGCCTCACTACCATTGGTAGACTAGCCTCAGAGATTCTTTCTTCATTTTTTTACCAACCTTTGAAGATAAATCACAAACCTATGAGTGAAAACAATATCTAGAATAATGAAAACTTGAGAGGGAAATTACATTATATTCAATTCCTATTTTTTGGAACCAACATAGGCACCCAAATATAATGAACAATATGGAAATATTTCATGCACCATCATTAACTTCCGTCATAAGATGCCCCATGCAAATTGCCAAGTTTCAATTGGAATATTGTAACATTAAATCCAAAAATTGTATGTTACAAGCCTTATCCATAAACCCACATCCAACTTCGAACCATAAAAATGAATTTAAAATATTTATTAATTTTTTCCCTCAAAAATGATTTAATAAATTTATCTTGAAAATCCAAATTATCCGATTCATCTGTAGGTCCTGACTAGCTATTTCAAAAAATTAGGTTTACTAAAAATAGTAAATGCTATTTTTAGAAAAGGGACATTGGAAATTACAAATAAAAACTACAAGAATATATACAACCACATTAGAGTGGGAAAAAATCTCATGACACATGTCACAAAATTCACAATCTAAAAATAAGAAGATAATTTCTTAATAAATAATCCCTAATAAACTTATGATAATGTGAATAGAATTTCACACCAACATGAATAATTGGTGCATGCCCAAATATTGTGAGAGATCAAGAATATGTGTGCTCTCACTAGTTTTATATGGAATGGTGTGAGGATCATAAAATAGAGGCTTCCTCTTCTAGTGTGGTCCCTTAAAATTCTCCTCCTAAATATGCAATTAGTTTTTTCACTTAGTTGAAATATGTGAGATGGGTAACATGTGTCATAGTGTTCTTTGTAATTCTATTCATGACACATGAGTATCTATTAAACTAATTGGTGCATATTCTAAATGGGTTGTAAAAAAAATTTCCATTGTTGACTTCTCAATATTGTGTGTGTGACTCCAATGAGGATGGTATGTGATAGGATATGTCAAAGGGAACTATTGGTTGAAACCCAAGACAATTATGAAAAAGGTTACTCCCAATAGAAATATGATTAGCTATGTTTTATGAATGCTAGATTTATAATATTTTCACCCCATGTGTATTAGTGAGTGTTGTAAATGTGCATTAAATTCATGAGAGTGTACATGACCACTTACATTTGGTAATATATCTATGGATGGAAGGTTGTTGACCAATCCAACTGTGTATCTAACATGGTTTATATTTTTTTCTAAAAATGATAATTCAAATTGTGGATCAAGGTAAAAAATAATGGATTTTGGCAAGTCAAAATAGACCCAAACATGAGCAAAAAAGGAATGTCAAATATACTATGGTGATTATTTTTTTTACATGATAATTATCACCATCTTGGAAAATGTATTCACCACAACAAACACACTATCAGGATGACACTTGGTTGTAGGTAGCTTTCTCAATAAATCCATGTTGATAAATTTACAAGGTTGTGTTGAAGCTAAGAGAGGGGTGTAAAGCCAAAGCTTCCTATTTACAAGATTGGAAATTGCAAGCAATGCATGATTTGATGTGGTGCTTAATTTCTGCATATGCATTTAAGGCCAATAGAAATGTTCTTGAGGCACTACAAGTGTCTCAATAATGTTGAAGTGCCCAATTTTTTGGTATAATATGCTTCCTAAATGATCCACTAGTATGACATGCTATCTAGAACAAAAAGATGTCCAAGATCATATAGAAGATTGTTGGAAAAATAAAATTTATCAAACTATTTTCCTTGTATGAGATTTACATAGGTTTGCATGAAGTCCATGTCTACTAGGTAGAGGTTTTCCTAGTCAAATATGTTGAGGAAACATGTGTCCAACACTATTATGATCACATGAGCTAGTGGTCAATTGAGGTAGTTGTCTTATTATCTTTCCCCTTCTTGTACTTGATCACTAGTTGGAACTAATATAGATATCTTGTCCAATTCATGTGGCACACATTTTCTAATTTGTTTTATGTGTGCAAGAATTGAATATGCTTATGATCAAAGTGATTTATTGTCTCCTTATCAAGGATGTTGTGACATCACAGCTTGATAGCTTGTATAATGGTGTATAACTCCTTTTCAAAGGTGGAGTGGTATTAAACATGGTCACTAAACTTCTCATAATGATACATGATTGGATGTACATGTTGTGTGAATATAACATCAAGGCATAGGATGATGCATCACTCTAGATTCAAAAGGGGTACATAATATCAAGTATTGCAAGACTAGGCATTGCATAGAGGCACTACTTGAGCTCCTTGAAAGTGTGTTGTGTACATGTGTCCTTGATATTGGTGTATTATCATGCTTGATTTATTTAAGTGACCACACAATGTGAGAAAAACTAAGGATGAACCCGCAATAGAATTTGGAAAGTCCAATAAAGCTACATGGGTCAATGGGATTGTATAGTGTTAGTTGGTATTGGATTGCCTTGGTTTTGGTAAGTTTGTCTTATAACTTGTGTTGGTGCAATGTATCTATAATTTATAAGACACACCAATTTCTCTTCCTTTCTCTTGTTGTATATGAGATTGTTAGTTGCGTACATGATGATG
Organism: Sequoia sempervirens; assembly: GCA_007258455.2. Classification (NCBI taxonomy): domain Eukaryota; kingdom Viridiplantae; phylum Streptophyta; class Pinopsida; order Cupressales; family Cupressaceae; genus Sequoia; species Sequoia sempervirens. The sequence goes on along the minus strand of VDFB02373365.1, from coordinate 129,864,874 downwards.
GACAAGTGATGAAGGAACCAACCCTCATTCACATACTCACAAAAAATTGAAATTTCAACTTAGAAGTTGTTTGAAAGAACACAAAAATCTGCAAGAAGTCTTCTTAGTTTCTCATTCCAAAATCTCATGAAATTACATTACAAGGTAAATCTAAAATAACCTTGTTTTGCAGCCATGAGGACTGACCAAATACATTTCAAAAGTGAAACAAATATGATTTACAACAAGTAACAACAAATACAAACTAATGATTCAACTCCTTCAAATCACTCTCAATCTACAACCTTCACCTTGTAAACTCCAATCTGCAAATCATTTTCATCTTCAACAATGGATTCCATAATCCATTTTACTATCACAACACATTCAAACCTACAAATAAAACACTCTCCATCTACTCTCCAAGAAGATTCTCATTTCCACACTTCTATGCATCCATTTTGTCATCCCAAAGGCTTCTTTTCATATTGCCCCAAGAAAACCCATCACTTTCTTCCTATCACTGCTCCTTCATTTGGCTGAATTTTCTAAACCATTTTTGGATTTTGTGTGCCTCCTTCCTAGCTTTCCAAAACATTTTAATTTTCCATTTACTTGAGAAATAAAAAATTTATGCCCAATTTACTAAGATTGGGTCTCACAATTATGACCTAGAAATGCAACAACATGCAAATCTTGTGGCCAACCTGAAAATGCATGGAAATAAATCAATTGAACACACAATAACATGCATACCAAGTGGTACCACCTAGAAATTGGATACCCAAATGGAATATTTCACCATTTATGCCTTTGAAACATTTACTAGAGTATAATTCCTCAAAAAATACATTTACAATTTTTTCCACAAGGAATATTACAAAGTTGCAAATCAAAATATTTATTTTCCTATCCCCTAAGCCCTTATTGAAAATAAACCAAATTAAAATAATAATATTTTTGGTGACACAAGATTGCCATTTCACCTTGGATGCTCTTGCATCAGAAACCTATGGTAATTTGAAATGTTTCATGAGTTGAACTCATAAAAATTTGTAGATCATGTGCTTGTTCTTCATTCATCCTTCTTCCTCATCCACTTGTTTTTTCTTATTCACCCTACTCTGAAACTTCCTATCTATTCCTTCATATTTCCTCTCTTTCTTCCCCTCCTGAAATTCACCTTGCTATACCATGGTTCATCTTTCCATCCCACTTTATCATTCTCAATACTAGCACACAAATCAACATTAATGAATTCATGGAAATCAATGAATTCTATCTACACATCTTTCTCACCTATTTCCCCTTCACACTATTCTTCTTCTATGTCAACAAAATTCATCATACCTTGCTATATTTCAGTTTGTAACTTATTATTTCTGCACCTTACTATCGATGCAAAAATACTGGTATGAATTATGCTTGATCCATGAAGAATCGAAGCATAACAGAGCCACCAATACTCGAATCTCAACAAGATCAATCAAATAAAATTGAAACTAAATTTTTTATCAAAACCTAACATACTAAATCATGAAATATTTCAAAACATCTACTCTAATCCATCTAAAACTTATCTTGTTGTGGAATTGGTGTCGTGTTGATGTGGAATGGTGATCCTTTCCCAATCACGTGATTAGTGAGCCTGTTTCAGTTCGATTCTATGGAAGAGAATCACTGAAACCATAGTGTTTGATGTATGAAAATCTAAATTATGCTAAAAATGAACATGATGCAAGCTAATCTACCATGATTTTATGCTACAAATGATCTAATTATGCAATTGCTAAGATAATCTAAGCTAAAATTATGCTAAAAGATGAAAACCCTAATTCATATACAAACTAAGATGGATGCATGGAAGCCATTAATGGATGCTCTAAGCTATTATGCAATGAAAAATAAACTTAAAAAAGATAACAAGTGAGTAAAATATGAGTGTGTATGTGAGTGAATTCAACGTCATAAGTTTGCAATTGAAAGATAGATCCATTTGTATCCAATATGAGTGTGTATGTGAGTGAATTCAACAACATAAGTTTGAAATTGAAAGATGGATCCATTTGTCTCCAAATAGTGACCTATTTATAGGAGAGAAAATGAGGAATGAATGGTTGAGATCTAAAAGCTTAATCAACAGTTCAAGATGAAGGGGATGAGAGGCATGGATCATGGATTCTCATCAATGGATGAGAATGCAAGATGAAAGTTAATCAAGGGCTCACACTTGCCTCAAAAAAACACACTTTTGACCTGATCACATAGGTCAAAGGTAACTTGCTTAAGAGATTGAAAGATAACTTGCATTTGAAGCCAAGTGAGTTGATTGGAGGAGAGGGAATATTCTCTAGAATATTCCTTTGGGTGAGGAAAAAGATAATTTATAAATTAAAACAAAGTTTTAATTGTGCAAAAAAGGGATAAGGAATATTCCATGGAAATATTCCCTTTGCTTAGAGGAAAATTAGTTTAATTGCTAATTAAACAAGGTTTAATTTATGCAATTAGGGAATCAAAAGAATTAAAAGATATTTATTAAATTAGATGATTAAATAAATAGGGGAGGGGTAAAATGATATTTAATTAAATAACTTAGAATTATTTAATTAAATAAGATGACTTAGGAGATTAAATTAAATATTTTGATTTATTTAATTTAATTAGATGAAGTGTTAGCATGAAGGGGGATAAATTAACCTGATTAAATTAATTAGGTTAATGGATGAAAATGATGCAATTAATTAATTAGCTAGGCTAATTAAATCAATTAAACAAAAAGATAATGGATTAAAGAGGAAATGATGTTAATAAATCTGATTTAAGTGTATGACATTGATTAAGACATTTTTCAGTGTCTACACTTACCATCTCTCTTTCTTCACTTCCTTGTACCATTTCACCTTCACAAAAATTAGCTTCATCAACAACATTAACAAAATTTGATAAATCAACAATTACCTCTTTTTTCTCCTTTCTCATTTCTACAAATTTTCCTCCTTCAGAGAGGCATGTAACAGCTGCAACCTCTTTCCTTTCCTCATTTTATTCTATCATTTCTCCCTCAAATAATCTTTCTAACTTCCTTATCTCCTCTTTCAACAAGAGACTATCTTCTCCATCATCTTTCTCTTCATCAAATCTAGGACTATCAAAGTCCATTTTCTGAATTGCTGCAACTTCATCCACAACTTCATCTACTCCTTTGGCATGTAAATAATCATAAATATAATTAAATATTACCTCTTTTTCTACTATTGTATCCTTCTTGTTTTCACCACTCTCTTCATTTTTGCTAAATCTTGCAAACAAAGCATCTTCATATAAAACAAAATCATTAAAATTACCATTAAATTTATGATCCACAATGACCATTTTCTCTTCTTTCTTTCTTCACCCTTTCTTTATGCTTCTTTTCTTTTAGCTTCCCTCTTTCAAGAGAAAATTCTTCTTCCCATATCTCTCTTCTCATATTCTCACTTTCTCCTTAATAATCTTTTCCAATACATTTACTTCATCCTGGAGCTTTTCAAATTCTTCATGGTACTTCTGATTTTCCTCATCTTCCCAATATTGTTCCTAGAAAAAAATTCTTATGGGCCTCCTCATGACCCATCCCATCCTCTCAGGTATTGACTGCCTCATGTCCAATGGTCTATCTACATGCAAATCACACACACCACCACCACAAGTCCTGGTGCAAACTGCCTCACATCGTCTCTTCTTCCTACATAGGAACTCTCGCTCTGATACCATTGATGAAGTAAGGAACCAACCCTCATTCACATACTCAAAAAAATCTAAAATTTCAACTTAGAAGTTGTTTGAAAGAACACAAAAATCTACAAGAAGTCTTCTTAGTTTCTCATTCCAAAATCTCATGGAATTACATTACAACAAGGTTAATCTAAAATAACATTATTTTGCAGCCATGAGGACTAATAAAATACATTTCATAACTGAAATAAATCTGATTTACAAAAACAAGTAACAACAAATACAAACTAATGATTCAACTCCTTCACATCACTCTCAATCTACAACCTTCACCTTGCAAACTCCAATATGCAAACTATTTTCATCTTCAACAATGGATTCTATAATCCATTTTGCTATCACAACACATTCAAACCTACAAATAAAACTCTCTACATATCCTCTCCAAGAAGATTCTCATTTCCACATATTCTATGCATCCATTTTGTCGTCCCAAAGGCTTCTTTTTCGTATTGTCCCAAGAAAACCTATTACTTTCTTCCTATCACTACTCCATTTGGTTGAATTTTCTAAAACCATTTCTGGGTTTTGTGTGCCTCCTTCCCAAATTTCTAGACCATTTTGAATTTTTCCATTTTTTTGAGAAATAAAAAAGTTATGCTCAATTTACCAAGACTAGGTCTCATAATTACAACCCAAACATGCAACAACATGCAAAGCTTGTGGCCAACATGCAAATGCATGCAAAGAAAGAAATTGAACATGCAATAACATGCATACCAAGTGGCCCCACTTAGAAATGGGATGCCCAAATGGAATATTCCACCATTTATGCCTTTGAAACATTTAATAGAGCGTAATTCCTCAAAAATTACATTTACAATTTTTTCCACAAGGAATACTACAAAGTTGCAAATCAAAATATTTATTCTCCTATCCCCTATGACCTTATTGAAAATAAACCAAATTAAAATAACAATATTTTTGGTGACACAGGATTATCATTTCATCTTGGATGCTCTTGCATCAACAAGATAATGAAGGTTCATAGGATTCCTAAAGCTCATGAATATCCTTAGAGTGTTGATTAATTTAAAGGGAATAACAATCCATTCATATAATCCTTTCTAAGTTGTAGAAATCATCTTCCAAATATCTTCAATTTGAGCCATTACCTAAAGATATATTGATTTTAGGTCCATCTTGGTGAATTATTACACACCTTAAATCTACTCCAACAAGTCATCAATACACACCATAGGATATACTATATGGCATGATCTTAATGAGCACAAAATAATCAATGTAAATGTGTCAAATATTATCTTTCTTAGGTATAATAACTATTGGGTCAACTGTTATATGTCAAAGAGCTAGGTTGGATCTTACCTTGATTAAGGAGCTCTTGGATTTGGCACCAAGCTTCATCATTCTTTGACGTAGACTTATGACACAAAGATCTATTTGGGAGGTTTTGATTACCAAATTGACACAACAACATGCAAGAAATATATAATTACCTTACCTCTCTTGCAAACAAAGTAATAATAAAATCAACTATCTTCCAAGGTATCGGGGGTTGATTCATAACTAGGTTGTTTTGCTTAGTGGTCAATATGGCTATAATGTTCAAGGAGCTTGCTAGTTAATGGTAATGAACTGGGTATTTTTATTTCAAAAATCTAAACTAATAGAAAACTTTAAATAAATAGTAAAAGATATTCCAAGGGTTTTCAAAAAATAAAAATTGAACACATATTATTCCTTCATCCAAACACACAATTCTCTAATAAGCTTCTAAAGTTAATTTGATAAATGAAACAACTCATAATAATTAAGAAATTGCATTCATTCATAGTGAAAACTTAATAAGCATATTTAAATTATTTTCATCTAAAAATAAACTTGGAAACAAGATATATTTATTAACTCATCATAGAATTGTAGATCAATAGAAAATAAGAAAAATACCATTCACAGTAACACCAAATGTAGTTTTAAATTTGGTTCCTTATATTGATTTTATTCAAATAAGCAAAATTTACATCCATAAAACTCCATCGATGCATGAAAAACTATTGTCTTTGATATCACTTCAAAAACTATGTAACTCAAAAAATTCTAACTAACTACGAAAAATCAAAAAATAGTTCTTTCTTAAGGATTGCAAATCACACTTCAATTTTCCGACCTTTACAATGAGGAAGATTATACAATGTATATAGACATTATGAATTACATTTCCCTCAAAAAAATCAAGACATGCAACCCAAAAATCAGGGCATAAGCAACATGTAGATCCAAAAAAGAAGGCATGACAGAGTGGAACTGGAGTAGACATCTGGTGAAAACTGGTTGCAAAGGTCAAAACTTGCATCCTTTTCTAAATGCATTGGAGATGATCTTAAGTTTAACTACAGTTCCCTCCTATTTTATAGGAACTTGCTAAAAAATATAGTATCTTTGATTTTATTCTGATCAAAACAACATATTTTGTTATTTAACATTTGAAAACTCAACCTGACTTTTGTTGTTTTTCTTCTTTAAAATTAGCTGAAACTTGGACTAGCACCTCCTCATTAGGCCCATCTACCCAATCCACTCTAAAATTTGTCTTCTCAAAATGAGCAACTACTATAACCACAGTGTTTTTTAGTTGTTTTATATCACCCTTGGCAAATATAATATCAACTTTCATGATAATTAATTTTTCCAACACCATTGCTTCATCACTATCCTCTTAATTGATCTCCGGTTGGAGTTTGTTATTCTAGACATCCCTAATGGCCTATAGATTTTCTAATTTGTGTGTCCATGAAAATCAAAGAATGAAATTAATGGTGAAATTATTGAAGGCAGTATACTCCTCCAATTTTGTTTAGTTGTCTTAAACAAAATTATTTTATGTTCTATTATTAATTCCATATGAAACAAGATAATTTTCTTACACCTCTCTATAAAACTGACATCCTCATCACCTGAGATAGCTGACTTGGCAAGCTCCTCAGTACTTAATTTTCCCAAATCCTTTAGCTACCTTATGTATACTCTACATTTTTATTCCTCATCTTTCATATTATTGGTATACTCCACCAACTTCTCTTCTAAAAAGCAAGCCTATTCATACTGCTATACCCTAAAACTGGGATTTCATCCATCTTAGTCCTAAACTTCCCAACCCATTTGTCAAAAATGTGAGACTTATTCTTCAACCCAATGAGGTCATCAACCTCCTTTTTTCTCATTAGCACAGACACTTCAGAGGAGGATGGTGTTGGAAAGAGACACTGCACATATTTTCTGGTGTTGTCATTGATGGCAACCCTTGTTAGCTAGTAGACTTGCACATCATCATTTACTCATATCGGTAGACAGATTGAAGATCCGTGATTATCTGTTAAGTTAGAATAGAGCATTCAGTAGATTTGTGTTCTTCGATTCATATGCAAAATTTATGTTATTATTTTGTGTTTTGGATCTTAGGGAAGATTGTTCGATGCATAATCTATGTTATTTGTAAATATTGGCGCCTCGTATCAATTTGGGTGAAAGTTAGAAGGTCCGGTGAACTAATTTTTTGTTCATCAGTGAATGAAGGCCGACTTGGTGAATATAGTGTGTTGTGGATAGTTGAGGAGTTATTGTTTAAGTATTTTTGTATTCAAGCATTTTAGTTTGGGTCCTCACTATGTTGTGGCCAGCTCTTGTGGATGCACATTGAATATTATGGATGATTTGAGCCAACAATTTGTGAATATTTCTTATTTTGTTGAGGCTGACCTGAAGCGATTAAATCCTAAGTAGTGGATATATATAAGTGATCGATTATATCATTTTGGTGTGTGTTTGATGAGAGTGGATGAATGTTGTGAATGTCAAAAGGTCAGTAGAGCAATTATGCACAATTTCACTTGTGCATTAAGGATTTTTGTTGTGAGTTGAAGCATAACAGAGCAAAAGAGCAGAATTAGTCACAAGGTCCAAAATTTGATTGTTGAGCCTAACCAAAATTATAATCAGGCATTTGTAGATGCTACTTTATTAGTTCAAATCCTTGGAAGTATTCCAAAATTTTGTAAGGTAGTGGGCCTTTCAGTTTTTGAGCAGTGAGCTCTAGGCAGTGTGCCTAAATCCAAGTGCATTCTCATTTTGTAATCTTTTATTTTGAGTATAGTAAGAACAATATTGTGGATTGACCTCCATCATGATTTTTCTTCTAACAAGGTTTCCATGTAAAAGATTCTTGTGTTATGGTGTTGTGGTTATTTGTTTTATGTGCATGCATTTTTATTTTGGATGAATGTTATCAACACTTTAAGGATCAGATTAATAAAGTTAAAAATTGCACAACACTAATTCACCCTTCCCTCTCAGTGTTGCTTGATTCCAACAATTGGTATTAGAGCTCAGTACCTCAAAAGAAGTTTAAAAGCTTGGGGAAGATCTTGGAAAGTGTTTCAATGGATTCATGCAGTCTTCAACAACAACTATGGTGGCCCTAGATGATCTTGATCAGGAAAATATAAAGTCCGAGAATTACAAGAAAATCTCATGAATGCTAAGAGATTCATTGAGTCATTGAAAGAAAAAATCAATAAGTCCAAAGAGAAGAGAAGGGAAATTTGTGATTAGATCAAGCACGAAGATAGTAAACACATTGTAGATGAACAGCTGAGTCAAAACCTAAGGGAAAAGACAGAAGAATGTGAAAAGCTTACCAAGGATAATGCAATTCAAAGGCATGAGATGGAATCTATTATGATGAGGATGACTAAAGAGATTGAAGACAAGAAGAAGAATGAAGAAAAGCTTGCCCAATCCCTAAAAGAGAAATCTAAAGAATGCAACCAAATTATTGATGGATTCATTCAATTGGAACTTGAGTTAGAACAATCCAAACACAATGAGGAAGAGCTTGAAAAGCACATTGGTGATCTTAGAGATGAACTTGATACAACAAATGAATTCAAGGAGAAGTTCAAGATTAGCTCAACCAAGCTTGATGAACTGATTAAAAGTCAGAGGACTGATGGTGACAAGTGAGGTCTTGGATATGAGAAAGGAGAAAGTTCTAGATCTGGACAAAGGAGATTCAAACAAGGAAATCAGATGAACGATGCTAGAAGGTATCCGATAAGACAACCTAATGCTCAAAGGTTTAATGGTAACTATTATGTTTGTAATAAATTTGGTCATATGGAAATCCAATGCAGAAGTAGAATGAATTCAAGTGGTCCATCATTCTCTGGTCAGTGCTTTAACTGTAACAAGTATGGTCATAAGTCAAATGAATGCATAAATGTGATGAACAACTTTTATAGAGATGTTAGATGTGATACATGCAATAGATTTGGCCATATTGCTAACCAGTGCAAATCAAGATAAAATCAATGGACCAACTGGTCTAGAAAAAGAAATGTGGTATGCTACAATTGCAACAAAACTGGTCATATTGCTAGATTTTGCAGAAGAGGTTTGGTAAGTCAAAGAAGAAACATGCAAAACGATAAAAAAGGAAAAGGGAAAGTCACTAGAGATCAGATCAAGAAGCAGATGAATAAGCCATGGGTAAAGAAGAGTCCCTTTGTTGTAGGAAATGAGCCAGCACTAGAATCACCTTCTGGTAATTCCTCTAAGAATTAGGTTAAGGCCTCTGGCCTAGGGGGAGCTACCAAGAAAATATTTCAAACCCCTGCGGGTAATCGACACCAAAATGTGGATGAGTGTTGTGATTGCATGTTGTTGAACAGTTGGAGAGAGAATTTATGTAGAATTAAAGGTCCACAAAAGAGTTATCTTTCATAGTGTATGGAAACAGGGTATCCAGATGCGTTAGGGAAAAATGATTTTTTACGTCAAAAAGGTTAGGTGTGTGAATGATAAAAAGTCATTTCTATATTTCGTTTGTCACTTTGCATTTTGAGAAGAAGAAGTTTGAAGAGATTTGAAGCAAACTTTGGTGAAACTTGGGAGAATTCAAGTGTGAAGGTGATTCGAAGTTCAAACCCTAATCTGACAAAAAGGTATTTATTAGGAAAAATTGTAAACCTGTAAATTTGTGAAAATGGATACTCCATTGGTAGTTAAAGTCAAGGATAGACCCCATTCAAAATTCAAGTGGCATCCTTTCAAGTCTATTAAGACCGAGCCCTTAGATGCATTTTCATCTATTTTGTACAGTGTTTTGCATATTGAAGACATTAGGGCATATATTCATGCTAATATTGAGGAGTTAGGAAGTTTGCAGCTACTGAATTAATATTCCAAACACATTGTTGGAGAGGATTTATGTGTTAAGCCCGAATTCAAAACCCTAGAGGAGAAGAAATTCACGCAGATTGTGAAATTCCCCGTGTTTGATGAAAATGAATGGGTCTGTTTTATCTTGAGTTGAGTTCATGTTGAATTCATGTGGTTGAATCAACCCTTCAAGATTACAAAAGAAGCTATAAGTGTTGTTACAGGTTTAAATTCCTTCGATGGATTGCCAATTTTGAGGTCTGTAAAGAATCAGTTAGTCATTGATGCAACTGGTTCGATATTTGATAAAAGAATAATGACAATTGATGATATTGTTGATGTGGATGTGAAATTTTCCTTGATGGTAATTGGTTACAAGATATATCACTCTGACCGAGAAAATTCTATATCCGGTATAATCATATATGCAGCATATCAGATGGTAAAGGAGAATGCAGAGTATGATTTATGTGAATTGCTTCGAATTTAGCTTATGGAAAATCTTGGTAAGATTAAGAAAGACAAGAAGAATACCTTTAAATACTATAATTTGTTACTGTGTTTGTTCTTTTATTTCATGAATGAAGTTTTGGGAGTTGGGAAAGTGTTTTGGGAAAGAGGTATTAAGCCTGTAGCTATTCAGATTAGAGACATGTTATTCGGCCTTGTTGATTTGCAAGCCAGGAAAACTATAATCTAGGGATATCTCAAGAACTTTCAGAATGAAATGCAAGTAAGGGAAATAATTCCTACTTCTATTGTGGAGAAGTATAAGGAAACAATTTACTTTATGGTGGATATTGATCAGTGCTTGATGGAAGCGACAAAACCTAGAACCGTCTGGATTATGCCAATGGGTTATGAAGTTGAGGAGAGAATCTTGGAGATATATGCACAACATCTATTGAGTAAGCCTTTGGATTCATCTGAAGAAAGGTTTGGAACATATGCAGAGAAGAATATGCAAGTTCATGAACAATTGAAGAAACCAATGATAGTCTAGAGAGTAAGGAAAGAAGTGGAAGTCTTTGCAGAAAGTATGGGCATATCTAAGGAAGTTGTAAGAGAAGCTAGAAGGAAGAGAGAACAAGCTAAAAGTAGAAAAGGAAAAGAGCCTGCTAAAATTGAATCTGCTAGTCCAACAACATCCTCTACATGAACTAGATCAACAAGGAGCTCAACACCCCTATCTGGTCATGCAAAGAAGTCTTCCCCTGCAAAAGCTAAAGTTAAGGCATCTGGTAAAAGGAAGAAGGATAAGAGAACAAGAGTGTATACAATTGTTTCAAAAGATGAAGAGACAAAATCTAATGAAGAAGTTAGAGAAATAAAGCATATGGGCACCCAAGTTGCAACAACAGTCACTAAGCACAAGCCCTCCAATGAAAAGGAGAAAGCAAAGAAGAAGATGAAGCCTGACAAACTAGGTACGTCCGTAGAGGAAGTTGAAAGAGGTATAATAAAGGATGGGAATCTTAAGCCCCTATGTGAAGTGTATGGTACCTTTGATACTATTGGTCAAAGAGTCCTTGAGGAGGGTACAATACAATATTTGAACAATTTCAATATGAATCTTGTTGAGATAATGGCACAGTTGCCTAAGGAATTGTATGAAATTTTGGAGATGAGGAGAGTTAATGCTAGAACTGAAGAGGAGCAGCTGAGAGAACGGATTATTGTAGATCTATGTTCGGTAATGTCTATTGAAGAAATGCAGTCAATCCTAAAAGAAGCAAAAAGAGAGTTCAAAAAAAAATCAAGAATAAACAAGCTTATGTTGGGTAGGACTGAAAAAGTTTCTACAAGAGCAAAAGGAAGAATTTGATTTTGAGTTGGGAGATGCATCTATTCAATTGTCTACTTTGTCCCCAATTCAGAAAATGAAAGTCGAATCATTTGCACAAGCTAAGGCTAGGGAAGAAATCTTGAAGTCTCACATTGAGGACAATGAGTTATTGAATCTTGCATCTAGCATTCTGGAGAAGATCATGCCTACTCATGTTAAGGATCCATCCAGTTCTTCTTCTGATGAGCTAAAAAAGCTTATAAATTAGGTAAGTACTCATTTTGAGTCACTTGAGAAGTCAACTTTGGTCAAAGTTCAAAAGGAATTTGATGCCAAAAAGATCAGTAGGTTGAAAGGAATGATAGATAATGATAAATCTCTATTAGCTACCTATGTGAATTTTTTTTAAAATGCATTATCAGAAGGTGGAAGGATTTATAAGTCGTGTTTGTCTTTGTCAAAACTTACTGAAGAAAATGAGAAGGTTAAGTATCATGAGAAAGAGTTAGCTTCTATTTCTAATGCTTTTGATCCTTTAACTATTTATGTTGGAGAGAAAGAAGGTCAAGTTATATCCTTGAAAAAATAAAGAGCTTGAAGCATGATAATGATAGAGTTGTGGAAAGGGTTGGTGAACTTAGAGGCCTAATTGGTCCAAAGATGGAGACCATGTTGAATTCTTTGAAGGAAGCACAAGATGCTATGGTCATCAGTGATCCAGTGAACCTTGAATCTGTAGAAATGCAATCTTATTTACTCTGTGGTCACATAACTATTCTAGAAAGTCTCAAGAAGTGTTGGGACATAAGCTTGAACCTGTTAAAGAACTTTGTAGATATCTTCAAGTTTGTGTAAGTTGTTTGAAACAAAGTTTGTACATATGTAGTTTGAAGTTTTTTTTGTTTATAGGAGTTTTGTATGCGGATTCCCCATCTTTTCCATTGATTTCAAAGGGGGAAAGTAGAATAGTGAAAAATGTATATTCATCTAAGGGGGAGTTGTAGTTTTGAGTTGTGGATGATCTTTTTTTAATTTTTGGTGATAGTGTATTTTTGTTGGTACTTATCCAACACTTAGTCATTTTTCACTAAGTGTTGCCATCAATGCCAAAGGGGGAGATTGTTGACAAGAGACACTTCACATAATTTTTGGTGTTTTCATTAATGGAAACCCTTGTCACCTAGTAGATATGCACGTCGTCATTTACTCATACCGGCAGATAGATTAAAGATCAATGATTATCTGTTAAGTTAGAACAGAGCATTCGGTAGATTTGTGTTCTTCAATTCATATGCAAAATTTATGTTATTATTTTGTATTGTTGATCTTAGGGAAGATTGTTCATTGCATAATCTATGTTATTTGTAAATCTTGGTGCCTTGTACCAATTTAGGTGAAATTTATAAGGTCTAGTGAACTAATTTTCTATTCATCGGTGAATGAAGGCCAACTTGGTGAATATAGTGTGTCGCAGATAGTTGAAGAGTTATTGTTTAAATATTTTTGTATTTGAGCATTTTGGTTTGGCTCCTCACTATGTTGTGGCTGACTCTTGTGGATGTGCATTGAATATTATGGATGATTTGAGATGACAATTTGTGAATATTTCTTATTTTGTTGAGGCCAACCTGAAGTGATTAAATCCTAAGTAGCAGATATATAGAAGTGATCAATTATATCATTTTGGTGTGTGTTCGATGAGAGTGGATGTATGTTGTGAATGTTAGAAGGTTAGTATAGCAATTATGCACAATTTCACTTGTGCATTAAGGATTTTTGTTCTGAGTTGAACCAAAACAACAGAGAAGAGCATAATTAGTCAGAAGGTCTAGAATTCGATTGTTGAGCCTAACCAAAACTATAATTAGGCATTTGTAGATGCTACTTTATCAGTTCAAATCCTTGGAAGTATTCCAAACTTTTGTAAGGCAGTGAGCATTTCAATTTTTGAGCAATGAGCTCTAGGCAGTGTACCTGAATGCAAGTGCATTCTCATTTTGTAATCTTTTCTTTTGAGTATACTCAAAACAATATTGTGGATTGACCTCCACTTTGGTTTTTCCCCTACCAGGGTTTCCACATAAAAAATCCTTGTGTTATGGTGTTGTGGTTATTTGTCTTATGTGCATTCATTTTTATTTTGGATGAATGTTATTAGCACTTTAAGGATCAGATTAATAAAGTTAAAAATTGCACAACATTGATTCATCCCCCCTCTCAGTGTTTCTTGATTCCAACAAATGGTTGTTTTGAAATGGGAGAGGCAAGATCTCTTATGAATTTCTTCATTTTCTCTATCTGAGATTTCAATTCATCTTTAACCTATTTATCCTTTTAACTTCTTGACTTGGCCGAGCTAGTTGCTAGATCAAATAGTGACATCTACTAATTATGAGTTTGTTTACCCAAATTGACTATCATTAGTCAATATTTTGACACTTGGAGTTCCTAGTCATCTTTTTCCACTAGTGGGGTTGCAATCTCAACTACTAAATCCCCTACATCATTCATTTGGGTCAAGTGTATGGTTTTCAAATTTTTATTTGGCTTCATCTTCTTGACCTCTTTCATTATTTGTTTCCAACTAAGGGGTTGATCTGCAACCTATTTCCTTATTTCCAAATTTAGCTTTAGCCAAGTGGGGGCCCCTGTATTTGTCATCATCTGTTGCTTTTTCTGAGGGGTCTCCTCTCTTTCTTTCTCTTGCTCAATCTATTGTTGTTGAAATTTCTCTTGTTCCACCTTTTCCCTCTTGGATTTCTCTTTTTCAATATTCTCCTATTCAACTTCCCTCTTTTGAGCCTCTTCTTGCTCTACCTTTTCCTTAGCTACCTATCTTTTGGTTCTTTCAATGATTTCCTTTTGCTCTGCTTCCATAAGAATAAGCTTTGTATTGTTTGCTTGATCATTAATTTCCTCTAAGCTCCTTCCCTAGGCCTCATTTTCTTCCTCTTCTTGTTCATTTTCTTCTTATGGGGGACTCTCCTTAGAATCTGGCTGGAGGGGATATTATGTAACTTCAATCACTATAGTTATTTCTTCCTCCTCTACAACTAATTTAGTTGTTTTTGGAGGAGAAACATGGGTATCTTCCACACCAGTTTCCTCTCTAGGATGTATTGTGGTTATGGGCTCCACACCTAACCTAAATACTAGTTTGGTTGACATAGCTATGTATGTTACAAAGCTTTCTGCATTGCTTCTGATAAATCCTTTAGTATTGGCTAGCCCTCTACTACTACTTATGTCTTCTTCTTGAACCTTTTATATTCCTTGGGTGGAGGGAAGGAAGAGGTTTCTCCTTTTGTATCTCTTTTCTACAAGAATGGAAAGATGGAAGGTGTTGTCATTGATGGCAACTGGTTAGTTGGTTATCTACTAGTTTCTATTGGTTGTATATGTCGAGGATATTAAGAAAATTGTAATAAAGATATGTTGTAGATGTTCTATGGTTGCTCTGGGTTTTGGTATGGATTTTATCCTTTGGTTGTGTGGTTCAAATATGTTGATCATGGTTATTAGAAGGTGCTATATTCATATTTTTGGTTGTTGGTTTGTTGTACAGTGCAAGTTGTGTTCACTAGTTGTGAACTATGGTTTTCTATGTTTCTACGTTGAGGTTTAGGAGAAATGTTGTTGGTCCAGATTTATCTTTGATGAAGTCTTATTTTGAGTGGTTCTTAAGTTGAGTTTCCCTTATTGTATTGAAGTTAATTTCAGTATTTGGAAAGTTCTTGCTTAATGGTTCTATGTGTTTTACACTAGTGTGGCTGACCTTGTGTGAAACACTACTTTCAAGAATGATGGAGCGTGTTGGATATATTTGGGTCCCTTTGAAGCATATGTTTGGTTTTCCCTCATTCTAATTCCACCCTAGGATGTTTTGGCACTGACCTAATTTGAATTTGGATCTGGACAACTGACTTTGGATATGTTTCAAAGTTGAAGATGGTATAAATACAAGATGAGTTAGTAATGGAAAATATGCAAGAGAAAAGAAGAAAAGTGATAAGAGAAAAGAGAAAGTGCAATTTTGTGTGACATTGATTCTATTAAGTAAGAGTGTGGGAGATCAATGCGAAGCTTAATGTTGAGTTTCCAGATACAGTGAGAAAAAGGAAAACTCTAACATTCATGCAAGTTGATCGAGTGACTATGGTAGAATCATTTGTTGCATTGGGATTGTAGTATCTCTGTAACCAGTATTCTTTGTCTTCTTTGTATCTCTATGGCAGCAAGCCCTTCGGGTTGTAGCCCTATTGGATAGTGAGTCCTTATTTTAGGTAGTGATCCTTTTTGTAATTGGTTTTGATATTCTATATAGTGTGAGCTAATCCTCATTGTGGTTTGTCCCTCATTGGGTTTTCCACGTAAATCTAGTGTTACCATTTTTATGTGTTTCTACATTGGTATTTGATGATTAATCATTTAGGTAGTATTAAGCATTAGTTTTAGTGATTGATTTAAAGGTTTAATTCTATAAAAATTGATTCACCGCCCCTCTCAGTTATACTATTCAACACTTTTCTCTTCCTACTAGCTTTCTCTTGATAACCACTGAGGAAAAAATTAATCCATTTTTAGGCTCCTTTCTACCACCACCACAAAGATTTCATCAATTCTACACTCCTCTTTCTCCATCTAGTTGATGGGGTCTAATGCTTTAGTACCTACTTGGTCTTGATCGTATTGGGGGTTATGAGTTAGACCATTGTTCGACATTCCTTTAGGGATATCTTCCTTAATCTTAGAAGTTTGCATCTAAGGAATTTTCAATCTTTCATATCTCCTTTTCTGTGCCTCAAATTCATCTTACAAATCTTCCCAAAAGTCTTCTATATTGGTCTCATGATGTGGGAAGAGGGATGCATACAAATTATTGATTTTCCCCTTTGGATCAAAATCCTTCCTTGCAATATATTTTCATATTTATGGCCTGTAACTCTTCAATAGTAGATTTGGTAGCCACAACTGATGGAAATTGATAGTAGCCAAGGCTAATAGGGTACTTTATTTCCCTAGCCTTATGCTTGCTAAAGATTTTCAAATTTACCTCCATCATTTTCCTAGAAAACTCAATCAAAATTAGCCTATCATTGTAATACCTAGGCAACAAAAAGGGAGCCTTACCATAACCAAACAATTGAATATAAGTTGACTTGGGATGTACTGGATGAACTTATTTCCCCATTCTCCTACCAGAGGCATTGCTTTTGTGCTTAGTCTGAATCCCACATCACCTATCAACTGATTAATTACTACATACAAGAAAGGGTCATTTACACATTTAAAGTGATTTGCTACTTTCTTGAGCTCTAATTGGTCATAATATTCCAAAAAAATTCTTTGACCAAGTCCTTCTCCTCTAACCCCTATAGTATTTATCCTTGGGAAGTTTTCCGTCTTTGCTACACAATAAATGACATATGAATACATGAAGAATTCCTTTGAGTCCTTTACCTTGGTGATTTGATTTTGGATAGCATCGAAGACCATTTGTCCCCAGTCTAGAAAGAAATCACCTTTTAGAATAACATCAATAAAGTGGAACATGCAAACCTCATACATATGTGAGTTTTCCTTGCCAAATGCTCTGCGTAACAATGTAATAATATCCCCCATGTCGTAGTAAAAATATAATCTTCTAAATTTGGTGGGAAGCTTAGCAATAAAATTCTTCTCCATCTTGAGCCACTTCTTATTCATATATATTTGGTGGGAACTAACATCCTTTTCATATTTCTGGACTGCTTGAACTTTTGTTATGGTTGTCAAATTGGCATATGAAGGTAGGTCAAAGATCAACCTAATCATGATAGGAGATAAGTAAATTATCTCATTACCCATGGATCAATGTATTTCCATTGTACTAGATTATAGGTTTGTGTTGCTATAAGAATAAACTCTGAACATTGAATGATTATTGGAAAAGAAGCAACATGAGTGAGGCCTGAAGATGCTATCTTCTTCACCCTCAGAGAGGCTTCCTCCAAGAAGGTATCTGACTTGAAAGTCTCCAAGTCAATGTGTCCTAATTTTGTCTCTGTGATTTTCATCACTCTAGAGGTGAACTTTTAGACCACCAGGACCCCCTAAAACTTGTATTTCATGGTATATGGGGATTGATAAGCTTTGGTTATTTTTCTATTTTTCTCTCTTTGTTCTACCTCCTCAACAATAGGTTGCTCCTTTAAATCAGACATTTATGGAATCTAGAAAATAAACAATAGAAGTTTCATCAAAATCATACAAATGATATTCAAAAACCTTTCTCCTGATATTGACTTACAATTATGTACCATTGGGTCTCCAAACCTCGAAGAGATAACTTCAAAATACAAGGAACCCTTCTACCTTTTATCAGGAATCAAGTGCAGAATCAAACCTAGGAATAGGACTCTAAATCAAAGAGTCCAATCGAGACTTAGTGATCTGAGGGGACTATTTTGTGGGGATCAGAGTAAAAAATGGACTTCATATGTAGACCTTCTTGTTTTGGGTCTATGTGGGTTTTAAAGATCTAATAAGACTCATAGTTTTGGGCAATGAAGTCAAGAATAAAATCTGGGCATATAACCTCATCTTAAGGTCTGATTAGAACTTGGAGTCTTGATTGGACTAACTATGAAAATTTCCTTTGGGTTCCTGCAAACCTAGAGTACTTATTGTGGTGAGCTAGGTCAAAAGTCGGGAGTGGGTTTGGACATCAATCAAGGCCTTCAATAGAAAGAGCTCCTCAGAATCTTAAACCCCATAAGGATGATGGTAAAGCCACTATGCAGATTTTAGGATCAAGAAAGAATATAGGACATGAACCCATTGATGCAAGGTTTGTTTGAGACTAGAAGTCTCGATCAGAGTAGAGAACAAATGTGCAAAGTGAAACGTCAGGTTTTGGATTTAGAAATGGATGAAGGATTTAGATCCTTATGAAAAGGTCGATGTAGGAATGGAAACCCCACAAGGCTCAAAATTTAGACATACAAAATAAAGGTTGAGCAAAAGTGTATGAAAAATGAAAATCCCATGAGGCTTGAAATTTAGATGTCAGAAAGAGAGGTCAAGAAAAGGTGTATGGAAAATGAATACCCCAAGAAAAGAACCACATCAGGAATGCAAACACCCTATAGAACAAAAATAAAACACGACCACATTGAAAGCACCAAAAGAAATGGGTGCTAATAGGCAAGAAACGAAAAAAATGACAAACAATAAAGGAAAAACAAAAGAAATGACAACAAGACACCACGAAAGGGTGCCAAACAAGCATGAAACAAAAACCCTACCTCGAAGCACAAAAAGGGACATGAATTAGTGAAAAATTGACCCTCCAAAATTCCAAAAGCACTAATAGCCCTTCACAACTCAAATTTTCCAACTTAGGGAGAATGCAATTGTGTCCAAAATCAAGAGAGAAACCTGATTAAATATTGGTCCCATGTGTGTGAATAAGTCTACCATTAATGTGGTATATGGTCAAAAGATCAAAGTTGAGACAAATGCAAGAACCAAGTCCCCAGTCGAGAAAGTCCAACTAGAACCCTCGTCCCTGAATGGACCTAAGGTAGGGAGAAACCAAAACATGAAGCGGGGTTAGAAATCAAACTCAGACTTGAACTCTAGAAAGAAAATCCCTAGTCCAAATTTTATTTTTGATCTCGATGACAAACAAAAAGAGCAGGATCAAAAAACCAAATCAGACTAGGACTCTAGAAAACAGAGTCCAAAATCCAATTTAGGATCCGATCCTCAACAAGATGCAAACACAGCGGGATTGAGGAAGTGAATCAGATATGGATCTTTTGGAAGAAGATCCAAGGTTTAATTCAGAACCTAAATCCCAAAATGACACCACAGGTGCGGGGTTGAAAGACAAAATTAGACTTAGACCCTTTGAAAAATGCCCCAGCTTCCAGTTCGAAACTTGAAACTTGTCAGGGAAAAAGAAAGAAAATGAAGCCTAGGAAAAAACACAACCCCCAAGGCAAAACAAAAACAACCAAAGGGACAAAAAATGAGGGAAAACAAGAGAGGAAAGACACCAAGACAAAGAGGGGGGACCAATTTTGATTGAAAAGAAAATGGGGTGGTTATGTAGGGCATAAAAAATGGTGACTCAACTGGGAAAATGGTTTACCCATTTTCAAGACACTGAAGAATTCAGTCACCCTAGATTCTCTATTTTATAATTGCTTCAACTTAATATGATTGCTCCACATGAATGGGACTGAGTTGAAATATCAAACAAGATATAATTGTGAAAACTTTGAATTTGAGTGTGTGCACTTGATTCATTCCCATCCCTAGAGAGTTCAACTATTCCCAGAATGACTATACTCCCACTTGAGCTATGTAAGGTGGGTTATGATGTTACCGTGCAATGATATACTACCAGCTAGGCATCTATAGCCCCGATGGAGATACCTCTGGTTTCTTCCAAGCATAGCTCTGCTACCAGCCAAGCGTCCTAGCCCTGATAGAGATACTAGATCACCCATTTATGGTTGAGAACCTTTTAGTTGCTTCCTTGTCATTTCTTTTCTTTTCTCTATTTTCTTCTTTTCTCTTTCTTTTTTCTTTTGATATTTCTATTTAAATGCTATCCTCATCCCTTTGAAAATAATTTCAAATAATTGGTTTGAAACCAAAGTGGACTTCGTGACAATATTGTGACACCGAATTTTTCACTCGAAACAGGAGCACAACCACCTCGGAACAATTAAACCTTTGGGGATTTTGAAAATTTAGTTTCTTGAGTGATGAATTCAACCATTATTCACAAGACCACTTAAAATGTTCCCATTTGCATGAAGCCTTGTATAGGCATTGAAATAATCATAAAACACAAATTCTAGAATGAAAGAGAACTAAAGTAACTCCTAAAAATACTTCAATTAAATTATTTGCCTTGGTTACCTTAAGAATACTCTGAATAATCACCCAACATTCTAACTGATTGAAAAGATTCCCCACAATGAAAGAAAGAAACTGACAGTGACAACAGAGACACATAGAAACAAAAAGAACAAGACAAAAGAATGAAAACAACAAAGAACAAAACTAAACAAAAACAGAAAGAAAAGAACAAGAAGCACAACACCTAAACTACTAATATACAAGGGGGAGCTCCAAGCCTTCATAGGCCAAAATAATTTTTGAGAAACTATCCATTGAAAATCATTGGGACAGGTTCTCCTATTAACGTACTCAATTGGAAAGCATTCTCCCCAAGAATTTCAGTGATTTGATAAGGCCCTAACCAAAGCTTATCAAGTTTTTGATGATCACCTTTCTTTTCCCCAGCCTTATACCATAAGAGCATGATATCTAATATCTTGAACACCTTGATCTTGGATCTTTTATCAAACCAATGTTTGACTATAGCTTGATGTTTAGAGAATTTATGAAAGGAAGCATCTCTCTTCTCTTCTAAATTCAGTAAGTTCATAATCTAACCTCTACCCTGTTGTCATTGGTATAAAAATCTTGTGTGAATTGTAGGACTGGGATTTGGTGGTTTCTAGGGAAGATAGGATCTTGAACATAGACTAATTGGTAGGGTGAGTTTCCTATGATTGCTTTAATCCTAGTTCTATCCACCCATAAGGCAAATTTTAGTTGCATATGCCAATCCCTAGGGTTGCGTTCTAGAATTTTTTTAATAACCTCCAACAATTTTTTGTTGGTAGACTCAGCTACCCCATTACCTTGTGGGTAGTAAATGGATGAATATTTCAAGATTACCTTATATTCAAAATCCCATTGAATAAAATTTCTAGAAGAAAAAGCAGGGTCATTGTCACATACCAGAATGAAGGGTACCCCAAACCTGGTGATAATGTGATCATGTAGAAACTTGATGACTACAATAATGGTACAATTATTACATGTATAGGCCTCTATCCATCAAGTGCAGTAGTTTGTTGCTGTCAAAATGAACTTGTGACCTATAGAGGAGTTTTGGTTAATCTCTCCAACAAAATATAATGCCCATTGGGTGAAAGGTCTTCCCTTGTACACTGGCTACAGAGGCATTGCTGGGTTGCATTCCTTGGATTCCGATGTCTGATAGGTATAGAATACCCACACATGTTGGTGAGAATATTGAAATACATGTGGCCAATAATACCCAAACCTAAGGATTTGGTGAGCCATGGCATCTGTAGATCCATGTACAGTGTCGTGTTTTGCATGAAACTCTCTTAAGACATGTTTGGCTTGTTACTGATCTAGGCATTGCAAGTATACCCCTTCAAAGTTTCTTCTATACAAAACCCAATTCTTAATCATGTAATGAGGAATTTTTACCCTAAATTCTCTTCTTTGTGTGGCATTTATTATTCAACAACAAAAGGATTAAGTTAGCGTACCAGGGGTCTCCAGTGAAAGACTATATTTTATATTTCTGACATAATTTTGGAGTCTACCTTTACTATTTCCTTAGATAACCCTTTCCCTTGAACTAGTTTAATAGGATGAATTTTGAGGTTGAATTCCTATAGAATTTCCATCCACTTACCTATTCTCTCTCCCAATTCATTTTTCATGAGTAGAGACTTTACCGTTGGATCTAGAATGATAGCTATGATCTTGCTATGCAAGATGTAATGTCATAAATTCTTGACAACCCTTAATAATGCAAAAGACTATTTTTCTAGTGGTAGATATCTTACCTTAGTGTTCTTGAAGGGTGAGCTCATGAATGCAATTAGTCTTTCATCCCCTTCTTCCTTCCACTGTGTCAATACAACAGTACAAGAGTGTTTTGAGGTGAATGCATAAATGAAGAAAGGACTTAAATAATCTGGGTTGGTTAGGACTGGGGCTTCTGAAATGGACTATTTGATTTGTGAGAAAGTTTCCTTGGCCTCATTAGTCATTCAATCTTAGCATCCTTTTTCATCATTTCATTTAGAGGTTTGACAATCTCCAAGAACCCGATTATAAATTTACGCACAAAATTGATCTTGCCAAAGAATGATCCCATCTCCCTCTTGCTACCAGGCATAGATAGTTTTAGAATTGATTTCACTCTTTCAGGGTCATTGGAGATCCCCTTTTCTATAATTATGTGTGCTAACAACTTTCCTTCAGAAACTCTAAAAACACACTTCTTCGAATTCAGAGACACCTGGTATCTCCTACATGTTTCAAGCACCTTTGTCAAATTAGTAGTATGATCATTCCTATTTTTTGAGAAATCTATCAAATTTTCCATATAAATAATGATGCATTTCCCAATTAGGTCCTTAAATGCTATGTCCATGGCATTTTATAAAGTTTCCCCTACATAATTAGGCCAAGTGATATTCTTTGGTATGTGAACGCTCCCCATTTGGTTGTGAAGGCTATTTTAATTATGTCCTCATACTTTACCAATACTTGGTTGTACCTTGAGTAACTGTCAAGGAATGACATCATCTATGACCCATTGACAATTTGTAGTACTTCATCTAGTGATGGGAGGGGGTAATTATCCTTTTTTGAGGCTCTATTTAAATTTTGGAAATCAACACAACCTAGTTTCACCATTCTTCTTATGGACTAGCACCAAATTAGTCACCCAAGTCGAATTTCTGACTAGAAATATTATTCTAGTTGATAATAACTTCTACACTTCTTTGAGAATAAGCGTCTCAAGTAGGGCATTCATTGATCGCTGTTTTTAACGAAATGGTTTGGATTGGGGCTTTAAAGGGATTGTATGGGTAATGGTTGAGGTGTCAAATGTTTTCAAGTCCTCATATCCCAAGACAATTGTATCAATACCTTCCTTCAACACCTTAATGATATTTTCATGAATATCCTTTGGGAAAGCTTTTCCTATGATGATATTCTTTTCTAGGCCCAAATTAGCCATATTACAGGTCTCATATTTTCCACCATCAATGTTTGTGGGTAATTTTTCTTTGTCCCTGGGATCAAAATCAAAGATCTGGTCTAATACAACAATCCCCTTTGGAATACTATTTTTCTTAAGGTTAATGATACCTTCTAGAATCAAATATTTAGAATCCCAATCTCTTGGGTCTCTATCAAATTCATCGATAATATACTCCTCGAAGACCCCTAAGTTTTCCAAAAATGCCAAAATATTTCAATCATCCTCGAACACTTGAAATTTTCTTATGTTATTAGGGATTGCTAGGATTAAAACCAATTCTACCAAGAACCTTTTTAGTTTGGAGTTCTTCATTGATTCCAATGTGCTTGCAACAATGCCAGTGCATCTACAATCTAGTTTTTCTCCCTTAGAATCAATTTTATGTCAAATGCTTCAAAGTATTCAGTTAAACTCCATACCCTATTGTAGTATGTTGTTAGTATCTTGTTGTGACATGTGTATTGACCCTTCACCTACTTAATAACTACTTCTGAGTCCCCTAATACCCTGAGACATTGGTATTTCTTTTGATGGGAAAATATGAGTCCTCTAGCCAATGCTTCACATTCTATCACGTTGTTGGTGCACCCAAATTGCAACCTGTAGGAAGAAGAATATGTTTTTCCTTTGGGGTTAATTAACTCAATTCTGGCTCCACTCCCTTGTTTGGATTTAGATCTATCAAATTTAAGCATCCGTAAATAATTTTGGGGTGGGTATTCCTTCTTTGACTTTGCTTGAAGTTGATGTATTTGTGGAACTAACACTTCATTTGACTCATCAGGGTTACTTATTTCATGGCGCTTAGGAACCTTTAGACTATTGGGTAATTCTTTTTGGATTGGCAAGTTAATTCAGAATGGTTTTGATAGTGAACCCAACACCAATTGGGAAGTAGTAGCTCCCAAAAATATGCCCCCTCTCTAAGAACCAATTTATCTTGATTCAATCTCTTCATCAATACATTTTGGTTGATTACGACCATACAATCTTCATCCTTCACAAGAGGTGATGGTGGTTTATCAATGA